>VZQC01011640.1:333575-359333 GCA_009823505.1 Rhizomys pruinosus
ATCTACAGAGTGAGTTCCAGGACAGCTGGGGCTACAGGGAGACCCCGTGTCTCGGAAAAGACCAAAAAAAAAAAAAAATTACGTGTTTTATAACCTGTGACAGATCTTTTAATAGGCCTTATATAAGACTGTACTGAAGAATTTAAACAAAAATTAGATTAGAAATAATGTTCCTTGTAACATTAACATAATAGACAACCCAAAAACACACAACTCACTTGATAAATAAGAGTCCAATACTGTGGGCTCTAAATAGCAATTAAAATTGGGATTCAGAAAATTATATATTTCTAAATATTAAATGTTTTTTTTTTTTTAAAATTTTTTTTTTGTTTTTTTTAATTTAATTTATATATTCTGTGAATTTTGTCCAGGCTGGCCTTGAACTCAAAAAGATCCACCTGCCTCTGCCTCCCAAGTGCTAGGATTAAAGGTGTGCGCCACCACGCCCGGCAAAACATGTAATATTCTTAAGTCTTATTGTAACATGCTGATCTTCAATTTGGTACCTTCTTCAACAATTTACCTTTTTTGTTCTTTGTATGTCTAAATGATGTTCCATTGTGTGTATGTGTACAAATATTTTAATCCATTTATTCATGGTAAGGCACCTACAACCTCATTCCATAAATTGCTAGGAGTTATAGTGCCAGGATAAATATGGGTATGTAGTTACCTTTATTGTGTGCTGATTTAGAATCCTCTGATAGATACCAAAGAATGGTACACTTGTGTCATATAGTAGCACTGCTTTTAGTTGTCTGTTTTGAAAGACATCATTGGTTTTCCTAGTATTTGTGAAATTTGTGGGACCCATGGGCTGTGTGGGTTTGGGCACAACTGCTTGCAAATTGGTTTTACATGAAGGATGCTTGTATTCATAAATTATTACTTAATGTTAAAAAATGAAAAAAAACAGAGAAAGATGCAGGACAGTTATGGCAGAATGCATGATCTGGGATGGGGTGGGGTGGGGTGGGGGGAAGGGAAAGGGAAATATGCCTGAACTGATTTGGAAAATGATGTATGAAATACACAAAGCATCAATAAAAAGTGAAAAAAAAAAATCTTTATCCATCAAGGCATTGTGAGCCCAATCTACATTACAATTCCACCAGAGCCCAGTCAGAATGAATGGATCAAATGAGAGGTGACAAGGATATGTACATCAAGGAACATTTGACTGCAGGTGAGAAAAGATTTTCAATCAGGGCTCAGTGTTATATGCCTGTAGTACTAGATTATTTAGAAAGTTGAGGTGGCAGCAGCAGGGCTTGAGCTCATTCAAGGCCAGCCTAGGAAACATTAGTTGAGTCTGATCTCAAAAACAAAAACAGCCGGGCGTGGTGGCGCACGCCTTTAATCCCAGCACTCTGGAGGCAGAGGAAGGCGGATCTTTGTGAGTTCAGGGCCATCCTGGTCTACGGAGTAAGTTCCAGGACAGCTGGGGCTACAGGGAGAACCTGTCTCGAGGGGAAAAAAAAAAAAAATCTGACATGATGGTTTGAGGGTGCCAGAGAGATGGCTCACCAGTTAAGAGCACTGGCTCCTCCTGAAGAGGGCTGGGTTCAGTTCCCAGCACCCACACGGCAGCTAACACCCATCCTTAACTCCAGTTCCAGAGGATCTGATGCCCTCTTCAAGCCTCTGCCAAATTCATAAACATAAAAAATAAAATCTTAGCCAGGCGTGGTTGCACACGTCTTTAATCCTAGCACTTGGGAGGTAGAGGCAGGCGGATATCTGTGAGTTCAAGGCCAGCCTGGTCTACAGAGAGTTCCAGGCCAGCTGGGGCTACAGAGAGACCCTGTCTTGAAAAGACAAAAAAAAAATAAAAAATAAAAAATAAAATAAAATCTTGTGGGGTATGGTGCTGCACATCTTTAACCCCAGCACTTGGGAGGCAGAGGCAGGTAGATCTCTGTAAGGCCCACCTAGTCTACACAGTGAGTTCCAGGCCAGCTGAGACTAAAGAAAGACCCTGTCTGAAAAAGACCAAAATAATAATAATAATAATAATAATAATAATTAAATAAAATATATTTTAAAATTAACATGATTTGCTAAATTAATACAGCAACTGACAGTAAACAGATGGACCCTTACCAAACAAAATTTAGGACATAAAAAAAATGTTCAGGGGCTGGAGAGATGGCCTAGCGGTTAAGAGCACCGACTGCTCTTGCAGAGGACCCGGGTTCGATCCCCAGCACCCACATGGCGGCTGAGAACTGTCTTTAACTCCAGTTCCAGGGGAATCCGACACCCTCTTCTGACCTCCGTGGCACTGCACAACATGGGTGCACAAACCTACATGCAGATGGCACATTCATACACATACAAAAATAAAATTTCTAAAAATTAAAAATGAAAAAAATTAAAATTAAAAATGTTCAGTGGTGGAATGCTTGCTTAGCACACAAGGTCTGGGTTCTATCTTGGTGTCGTCTCCTTTATATTTGTCCTTGAGATCTACTGAGCTTCTTGGAATTTGTAATTTTCATTTAATGGAAAATCTGGGCAGTTACTTCTTTTTCCTTAATTTTTTATTGAGCTTTTGTGCACTTCATACATTTCTTAATCCCCGTCTCCCCATCCATGGCCCCCCCCATGCATTATGTCACATATGTTAAGTCCTGTCTTGTATCTTTTTCTCGTCTTTTTTTTTACTTTTTTGATGCAGAAGTTTATTGTTTGGGTAAGTTCTTTGAGCAAGTCTTTTTGTTGCTGTTGTTCCCTTCAATTTTTTTTTTTTCCTCCAAAAAGTTCTGGGATCACCAGCTCCATCTCAGCATCTTGAGTGCTGAGATCACAGGCTCCATCTCAACATCTTGAGTGCTGGGATCCCGGACTCTAGCATCTTGAGTGCTGGGATCACAGGCTCCATCTCGGTGTCTGGAGTCACGGGATCACAAGCTCCATCTCAGTGTCTGGAATCCTGGGATCATGGGCTCCATCTCAGCTTCGAGTGCTGGCATGGCAGTTTTGTTTTGTTTTGTTTTGTTTTTGTCTTTTTGAGACAGGGTCTCCCTGTAGCTCCGTCCTGGAACTCACTCTGTTGACCAGGCTGGCCTTGAACTCACAGAGATCCACCTGCCTCTGCCTCCCTTCTCATGAAGTAACTGCTGCCAGGCGTGGTGGTGCGCACCTTTAATCCTAGCAGTTACTTCTTAAAAATGTTTTTCATAGCCGGGCGTGGTGGCGCAAGCCTTTAATCCTAGCACTCGGGAGGCAGAGGCAGGCGGATCTTTGTGAGTTCAAAGCCAGCCTGGTCTACAGAGTGAGTTCCAGGACAGCTGGGGCTACAGGGAGACCCTGTCTCGAAAAAAACCAAAAAAAAAAAAAAAAATGTTTTTCATTCTCCTCTCTCCCCTTTCTGGGGCTACACATGAGTATGTTAGAATATTTTTGTCCTAAACAGCTGTCCCTGGTACAGGGACCAATAAGTTATTAATATTTCCATTTTTCTTTGTCTTGTCTCTGCTTATATTGTTACATCTTTAATTTAACTGATTTACAATGCATTGTCTGTGCTCCCTTCATTTCCTAGAGTCTTTATTTGGATGGAACGTATCTCTCTCCACTGTGTTAGTCATTTCTTCTACCTTCTCAAACAGAAAAAAACATATTTATAATTGTTTCAGTGCCTTTCTTAATTCCAATCATGTTATCATGTATCTGACTTGTCCTCTGATTCTTTTTTTTTTTTTTTGTTTTTTTGGTCTTTCGAGACAAGGTCTCCCTCGAGCCCCAGTTGTCCGGGATCGCACTCCTGTAGACCAGGCTGGCCTTGAACTCACAAAGATCCACCTGCCTCTGCCTCCCAAGTGCTAGGATTAAAGGCGTGCGCCACCATGCCCAGCTTCCTTCTGATTTTAATTCCTGGTTCCTTGAACACAATTTTTATCTTCTGAGTGCTGGCTTTTGCTGTCTTCCTCTCAATAGTGTTGGGCTTTGTTTTGGCACAGCTAGATCCTCTAAGACTTGTTTACTCTACCTTTAAGGTTAATTTAGCCTTGTTCCCCAGGTGACAATCTTTTGATGCTCTGCATATACATTCTGGCCAGTAGGAAAACACACCTTTTCCAGGTCCAGAACTTGTGACGTCTTGGATCACTCTGCCTGCTGCTTTCCAGAGGCCTAAGTAGTTCCCTCCCACAGATGCAGATGAATGCTCATCTAGACTCTGAGACCCCTCTGTCTAAAGCTCTTTGTATCTTTCTCTTTCTGTGTAATCTATCCCCCCAAAATTTCTTCCTCCCCTCCCACTATACTAAACTCCTATATGTAGTTTCTCAGTAAAGTTAAGAGCACCAAAATTTGGGATTCTTACCCTCCATTCTATAGCCTGCAAACTTCCTCTCAATAACTGGGACAACCAGAGACCTCAAGTTTACTTCTCTCTTCTGTTATGCAAGGTCTACCTACTGCTATTTCATATACTGTGTAGCAGTTTTCTAGCTTCTTTTTCTTTTATTTAAATACTGGGAATAGAATTCAAGAGTCTTGTGTTAGCCTCACTATCTAGTGCTGAGTTAGTTTCTAAGGGGGGGGGGTTGGCTGGTTGGTTGGTTGGCTGGACTGGTCTGAGTTGTGCTGGGTTGGGTTTTTTTGTTTGCTTGCTTGGTTTTTTTGTTGTTGTTGTTGTTTTATTTTATTTATTTTTGTATGTGTATGAATGTACTGTCTGCATGCAGGTTTGTGCACCCGTGTCGTGCAACGCCGCGGATGTCAGAAGAGGGCGTCGGATTCCCCTGGAACTGGAGTCCTCCTGGAATTGGAGTTTCAGACGGTTCTCAGCCGCCATGTGGGTGCTGGGGATCGAACCCGGGTCCTCTGTAAGAGCGGTCGGCGCTCTTAACCGCTAGGCCATCTCTCTTGCTATGAAGCCTGGCTAGGCTGGAACTCACTAAGTACACCATACTGGCCAACGGTGCAATGCTCCTGCCTCAGCCTCACAGATGTTTGCTACCACACTCAGCTTGTAGAGTCTTACATCATAGTTCAAGCTGGACTGGAACTCACTATGCAAACCAGGCTGGCCTCCCAACTCAGGGGAGCCTCTTGCCTCTCACCCTCCCAAGTGCTGGGATTACAAAAAAAAAGGCCACCATACCTGGCTAGTTTTCAGATTTTTTTTTTTTTTTTTTTTTTTGTCTTTTTGAGAGGGTCTCCCTATAGTCCCAGCTGGCCTGGAAGACAATATGTAGACCAGGTTGGCCTTGAACTCATAGAGATCCATTGAGATTAAATGTGCTACTATGCCCAAGTTTTCAGGATTCTTAAAGTAGCAGTATGTGATGGTTACTGTTAAAATCTGACAGGATATAGAATCACCTGGTGTATTAGTCACTTTTTCTGTTGCTGTGAAAAACACCATGACCAAAGGAACTTAGGAAGAGTTTATTTGAGCTTACTATTGACGGTTCCAGGGAATTAGAGTCCATTGTGGCGGGAGGCATGGTGGCTGGAGCTGGAGCAGGAAACCGGGGGTCACATCTTGCAATGAGCACAGGAAGCAGAGAGAGAGCAACTGGAGACCATGAGGCTTGTTAAACTCACTAAGCCTGCCCCCAGTGACATACTTCCTCTAGCACAGCCACACGTTCTAAGACCTCCAAAAACAGTGCCACCAACTGGAGACAAATGTCTGAATACTTAAAGCCTATGGGGGACACTCATTCAAACCACCACACCTGGCACATGGACCACTCAGCATGCCTGAGGGGAAGTATCTTGATTATGTTTTTTGGTTTTGGGGGGGTATTTTTTTTGAGTCAGGGTCTCCCTTTAGTACCAGCTGGCCTGGAGCTCGCTCTGTAGACCAGGCTGGCCTTGAACTCACAGAGATCCGTCTGCATCTGCATCTGCCTCTGCCTCCTGAGTGCTGGGATTAAAGCCATGTTCTACCACACCTGGCTTCGATTGTTGTTGGTACCAGGTTATGTCATATCTTGATTGTGGTTGGTTCCCTGGACTATATAAAATGGAGAGAATGAGTGCAGCAGACATTCACTGCTCTCTTTTGACTGCAGATATATCGTGATCTGCTATTTTAAGCATCTGCTGCCCTACTTTCCCCAGCATGATAGACTGTACCTTCAACCATGAGCTAAAATAAACCCTTTCTCCCTTAAGTTGTTTTTGTTTTTGGTTTTTTTGTGGGGTTTTTTTTTTTTTGTCTTTTTGAGACAGGGTCTCCCTGTAGTCCCAACTGTCCTGGAACTTACTCTATAGACCAGGCTGGCCTTGAACTCACAAAGATCCGCCTGCCTCTGCCTCCCAAGTGCTAGGATTAAAGGCAAGTTGTTTTTGTTAGTATATGTTGACACAGCAGCAGGAAAAGAAACTAAGCCAGAGCAAAAATATAGCCCTTGTTATTACTTGACAAATACTTTAAGTCAACTAGTAATGCTTTCATTTCACTTCTAAAAACTCTGCCTTACTCTCTACTCAATTCTACCTCTAATAATGTCTAACAATAATTTTTCTCCCATTTTCTTGATGTTAGTTCCACTCTTAAATCTGATACTAAACTCATAATTCTCCTCCCTTTTTGGTTAAAATTACTGCCGTATGCAACTGGCCTTGAACTTCATTTAACAAAAGAACAGAGAGAAAAACTTTAGAATAGAATCAATTATATTTAAAAATCAGTCTATACTTCTCATACATACGCAACCAGAAAAATAAGTTAATTCCATTCCAATGTTAAGAATGATGACCTGCCTTTAATCCTAGCACAGGCAGATGTATCTCTGTGAGTTCAAGGCCAGCCTGTCTACAGAGTGGGCTCCAGGCCAGCTGGGAAAGGGAGACCTTGTCTCAAACAACAGAACAAAACAAAACAAAACAAAACAAAAGAATGATGACCGGGACTGGAGAGATGGCTCAGCAATTAAGAGCACTGACTGCTCTTGCAGAGGACCCGAGTTCAATTCCCAGCACCCAGATGGCAGCTAAGAACCGTCTTTAAGCTGGGCGTGGTGGCTTTAATCCCAACACTCATGAGGCAGAGGCAAGCAGATCTCTGAGTTCAAGGCCAGCTTGGTCTACATAGCAAGCTCTAGGATCTCTGTGAGTTCAAGGCCAGCCTAGTCTCCTTCCACATCCTCACAAGCTCTACACACACAAAGTAAAAATCCCTTATTAAAAAAAAAAAACTTAGCCGGGCGTGGTGGCGCACGCCTTTAATCCTAGCACTTGGGAGGCAGAGGCAAGCGGATCTTTGTGAGTTGAAGGCCAGCCTGGTCTACAGAGTGAGTTCCAGGACAGCTGGGGCTACAGGGAGACCCTGTCTTGAAAAGACAAAAAAAAAAAAAAAAACCCTAAAAAAGACTTGTTCTATGGATATTTTTTTATTTAGTTTTATTTATTTTTGTATGTGTATGAATGTACTGTCTGCATGTAGGTTTGTGCACCCATGTCCTGCAATGCCTCAGAGGTCAGAAGAGAGTGTTGGAATTCCCCAGGAACTGGAGTTAAAGACGGTTCTCAGCCGCCATGTGGGTGCTGGGGATCGAACTTGGGTCCTCTGTAAGAGCAGTCAGTGCTCTTAACCGCTAGGCTATCTCTCCAGCCCCTGTTCTATGGATATTTTAATTTAAAAAATTTTTATGGAGATCTTTTCTTCTTCAGACTCTTCCACAGTCTCAAACATAACACTACACACATGCGCGTGCGCATACACGCACGTACACACACACACACACACACACACACACACACACAGATGTGATCCCCCTGCATCAGCCTTCTGAGTACTAGGATTACAGGCATGATCCATGGCTCACAGCTGCAGCTGGTTTTGCAAAACATCCTCTCAAATGGATTTTTTTGGAAATCAAGTTACATTCCTTCCATTTACAGCGTGCAAATCTCCCTTCATTCTAATGGTACATAGGGGGGCTGGAGACATGGCTCTGCGGTTAAGACCATTGGCTGCTCTTGCAGAGGACCTGGAATCAATTTCCAACACTCACATGGCAGTTAACAACCACTTATAACTCCAATTCCAGGGGATTCGACACCTTCTTCTAACCTCTGTAGGCATGGCACAACACATGTGGGCAACACACTCATACATATATAAAATAAATAAAATACTCTAATGGTACATAGTCATCTAATTAACCTCATTCATTTCAACTGGCTCTTTTGTTTCCACAGCCACTCAAAACTCCAACCAAAGCCATAAATCCTAGCAGGCTGAGGTAGGAATATCAAAAGCTCAGAATCAGGTCTAAATCATGAAACTCTGTCTCATAAAAGGAAAAAACAGCCGGGCGTGGTGGCGCACGCCTTTAATCCTAGCATTTGAGAGGCAGAGGCAGGTGGATCTCTGTGAGTTCGAGGCCAGCGTGGTCTACAGAGTGAGTTCCAGGACAGCCAGAGCTACAGGGAGACCCTGTCTCAAAAAGACCAAAAAAAGAAAAAACAAAACATAAACGAATTACTTCAGGGGGGACTAGAACAGTGGTCTCAAAGTACCACTGAAGAGACTCTCTGCCTGGCCTGGTAGAGGCAGAGGCAGAGGCAGAGGCAGACAGATCTGTTAGATGAGGCCAGCCTGGTCTACCTAGTGAGTTCCAGGCCAGGGAGACCCTGTCTAAAAAAGAGAGAAGGGATGGAGAAGGAAGGAGGGAAGATAAAGGGAGGGGGAGGGAGAGGGGGGAGGAAGGGAGGAAGGGAGGAAGGAAGGAAGGAAGGGAGGGAGGAAGGAAGGGAGGGAGGGAGGGAAGAAGGGAGGGAGGGAGGGAGGGAGGGAGGGAGGGAGGAAGGAAGGAAGGAAGGAAGGAAGGAAGGAAGGAAGGAAGGAAGGAAGGAAGGAAGGAAGGAAGGAAGGAAGGAAGGAAGGAAAGAAGCAAACAAACTGTTCCAGGTCAGAGGTTCTAAGAAACCAGCAAGCATGAAGCAATGTCTTTGACAAAGAACCTGACTGTATGAAGGTAGATACTGAGGGCAGGGCCAAAGTTGGACAATAAGCTCAAAGGAAAAATAAGTATGCAGGGATGAGACGCTGAGGATATGATCCTGCATTTCTACTTGGTACCTTGTTGATGAAGGGGAAATAAGTAGTAGACACAGACTTCAAACAACATTTTGACATAACCCTACTTTGCCAACCACCTTGACATTCAATATTGGTTGAAGTGAATAATGTATACCAGCTACCAAGTTCTCTTTTTCTTGCCCTCCCCCACACTTTTTTTTTGAGACAAGGTCTCCCTTGTAGCCCTCGGTCACCTGGAACTCCATATGTAGATCATGCTGGCCTTGATTTCACAGATTCTCCTTCTGCCTCCCAAGTGCTGGGATTAAAGGCTTGGGCCACCCCACACCTGACCTCAGCTATCAACTTCTTCATACTGTATTAAACCAGCTCTGAATGGTGACATCTCCTTTATTTTAACGTTTTTTTTTTTTTTTTATGTGTATGAGTATACTGTCTGCATGTAGGTTGGTGCACGGGTGCACCAACCTACATGCAGACAGTATACTCATACACATAAAAACAAGTATGTAGATGGAGAAGGGATTTGTACCAATGCCACAGAAGTCAGAAAATTATTGCTGGGTGTGGTGGAGCAGGCCTTTAATCCCAGCACTTAGGAGGCAGAGGCAGGAGGATATCCATGAGTTCAAGGCCAGCCTGGTCTACATAGTGAGTTCTAGGATGGCTGGAGGTACATGGAGATCCTATGTCATAAAAAGGAAAGAACATTATTAGGGGGCTAGAAAGATGGCTCAGTGGTTAAGAGCATATACCTCACATACTAATGTGGGTACTGGGAACTGATCTTGGGTTATCTGGAAAAGCAGTACCTGTTCTTAACCAATATACAACATTTTCACAGAAAATTTTTACTGTATATATATAGGTGGTGATCCTCTGTGAGTTCTACATCTGCAGATTAAATCATATGTGGACTGAAAACAGACAAAACTGTGTTTGATCCAAGCTTTGAGGAGTTATAATCCCAACACTTTGGGAGACTAAGGTAGAGTGACCACAATTCAAAGCCTGTTTGGGCTACAAACTGAGCTCATGGCTAACCTGGGCAACTTAGTGAGACTCCATTTCAAAATAAATACCAAAAAGAAGGCTGGAGACGTATCTTAAATAGAGCACCTGCCTCCAAAGCACCAGGCCCTAGTACCAACACACACACACACACACAAAAAAAAAAAAAAAAACAAAACCCTGCACTAAACATGTATCCCAGTCAATTCCTGAAACAATACAGTGCAACAACTGTTTCCATAGCATTTACACTCTGCTAGATATGACAGGTAACCTGGAGGTGATTTAAAGTGCACAAAGGGATATGTGTGTTATACACAAATACTTCTCCATTTTATGTGAGGAACTTGAACTGGGTGGGTGGGGATGGAAATAATCCCTGAAGACATCAAAGGACAACTATACAGCAAACATGCAGAAAAGCACAAAATCTAATGAGTATTCCCAATGTCAGCAAACAAGCAGCCAGCACCCACCCGAAAAAAAAAGACCAAAAGCCCCCCAGCATCTGTTATGTTCCTATTTAGTGAGTTCCTCAATAGCACTTTGACTTCTAAACACATCAATCTTGTGTGGTTTTGAACTTACATGCTGGTGTCTGGCTCTTTCACTCAACACTGTGTGAACCGTCTTTCATTCCTGTTGCTGTGTAATACCAGAGTGTATATCTATCACAATGTATCAACTATTCCTGAGGCATGTGCACTACTAATAGATATTAGTAAAACTTTCATATTGTTTAGAATTAGAATACACAGAAGTAGCCATTTCCTTTTTTTTTTTTTTGTCTTTTCGAGACAAAGTCTCCCTATAGCCTCAGCTGTCCTGGAACTCACTCTGTAGACCAGGCTGGCCTTGAACTCACAAAGATCTGCCTGCCTCTGCCTCCCAAGTGCTAGGATTAAAGGCGTGCGCCACCACGCCCAGCTTAAAAAAAACGGTTCTTAGCTGCCATTTGGGAGCTGGGAATCAAACTCAGATCCTCTGCAAGAGCAGTCGGTGCTCTTAACCGCTGAGCCATCTCTCTAGTCCCAGATTTTTAAGGACATAAAATCATTATAACATGATGCAAATTTTTTCCTACCTTATCACTGGAACTTTTTTTTAAGCTGGACCCTGCAGTCCCAGCCACTTGGGAGGAAAATTGTTAAATTCAATGCCGGGCTGGGCTACAGAGTTAGTTCCAGACCAGCCTGGGCAACTTAGTGAGACCATTTCAAAATTAAAGGAGGGCTAGGTGATATAGTTCAGTGATCAAGTACTGGACCCAACATATGTGAAGCCTGGGTTCAATCCCCAAAACTATAAAAAGCAAAAAAGAAGAATTTCTGTTGTTCGAAGATATCTTTGGTTGGTGGGTTGGTTTGTTTTTGGTGTGTTTGTTTTTGAGTCTCCCTGTAATTGTACCTGGCCTGGAACTTCCTATGTAGATCAAGCTGACCTCAATCTTACAGAGATCTGCTTGCCTATGCCTCCTAAATGCTTGGATTAAAGGTGTGTGCCACCTGGCCTGACTATTGTTCAAAGACAAATTTAAACAAAGAAAGACAAGACAAAGCCATGGAGCAAAAGACAGCTGTAATATGTATATATGGGGGAACAAGTATGTAGATGGAGAAGGGATTTGTATGCATGTGTCTCTGTATTTCCTACACAGGCGACAAAATATCTGCTAGAAAATTAAGTGCAAGATTTTTTTTTTTTTAATTTTATTTATTTTTGTATGTGTATGAGTGTACTGCCTGCATGTAGGTTTGTGCACCCGTGTCGTGCAATCCGCGAGGTCAGAAGAGGGTTCGGATTCCCCTGGAAATGGAAGAGATGATTCCTCCTGGAATTGGAGTTTCAGACGGGTCTCAGCCGGCCCATGTGGGTGCTGGGGACGAACCGGTTCCTCTGAAGAGCGGTCGGGGCTCTTAAAAACACGCGCGCCATCTCCAGCCCCCACTAAGTGCAGATTTTAAGGAGCCTTTCAAAGAGAAAATATCCAACAAGCCACAAACCCTGTGAAATGACTGCTCAGTTTCTTCATTAATCAAGGTAAAGAAAATTAAATTTGAGGAGTGTTAAATAGTATAATCACTTTGGGAAATTGTTCTATAGTTTCTAATGAGCGCCTACTTACTCTCTGACCCAGAAATCCACTCTTGAAGACATACCAAGAGAAAGGAGAACATACATAAAAAGATTTGGATCTGATTGTTCACAGCAGCTTAGTTTACAATAGCCAAACTCTAGAGTCAGCACTCAATATAATCAGACAGCAGAATTCAGGACTAGCAATAATAGTAATAAACTGATACAGCCAACAAAGTCAATGAATTACAAAATCATACTAGGGAGAACAAAGCCAGACAACAAAGAGTAAATACTATACGATCCCATTTATAAGTTCAAGGCGCCCAGGCGTACACAAACACAAAGTGATCTTCCATATTCAGGCCTGATCACGGGAAAAATCCATTCCAAAAAGAAAAAAAAAAAAAAACAATGAAATCCCTTACTTTGTTTCTGATTCAATGTGTAAAATTATTATCCATACATATGAAAAGACACTACAGTCCCCATAAACATGACAAGTTCACATAAGTGTCACTGGGTAACTAGTCTACACAAAACAAAGAAACAAAACTGGCCGGGCGTGGTGGTGCATGCATTTAATCTCAGCATTTAGGAGGCAGAGGTAGGAGGATCCCTCTGAGATCAAGGCCAGCCTAGTCTATATAGTGAGTTCAAGGCAGCTGGGGCTCCAGGGAAAGACACCTGTCCTCAAAAAACCAAAAAAAAAAAAAAAAAAAAAAAAAGACAAAAACAAACAAATAAATAGAAACAAAACTAAGCCATGAGTTGTGGCGCACACCTTTAAACTCAGCACTCAGGAGGCAGACGCAGGCAGAAATTTGGAAAAATCTTGGAATAAGAGTAAGTGATAAAAAAAAAAAGAGTAAGTGATTATTGGGGGCAGGAGAGATGGCTCAGACCGACTGCTCTTGCAGAGGACCCACGTTCAATTCCCAGCACCCACATGGTGGCTAAGAACCATCTTTAATTCCAGTTCCAGGGGAATACAACGCCCTCTTCTGATCTCCTCGGCATTGCATGACACGGGCACACCAACATACATGCAGAACGTACACTCACACACATAAAAAATTAAATAAATAAATAAATAAATAAATAAATAAATAAATAAATAAAAGCATAAGTGATTATCATGGAAATGAGGATACTCTTGAGGAAGAAGAGTAGGAGAGCTTAGGGAAGGCTTTCTGGAGTGTGAGCAATGTTCAATTCAATAGACTGTTAATTACAAGAATTATGCTCACTAATTTTTATATTATGTTTAACAGTTTCGGTTTTGTTTTGTTTTGACACAGGCTCTCCCTGTAGCCCCAGCTGGCCTGGAACTCACTATGTAGAACAGGCTGACCTTGAATTTAGATATCTGCCTGCCTCTGTCTCTCAAGTGCTGGGATTAAAGGCATGCACCACCATGCCTGGCCAAGTTTAACGGTTTTAAAGGTAACAATCTATTGGGCCTGGAGCTTCACTAAACTTGGTGAGGGAAGCAAGAGCTACAGATAGCCACTGGTTTCTGATTTAGTGGCTTCCGCAGATGGGAGAAAAATGAACTTTCAAAAATCTTGAACATATTGTATCTAAAGAACACTTATTTAATTAATTTATTTATTTGTCTTTTCGAGACAGGGTCTCCCTGTAGCCCCAGCTGTCCTGGAACTCACTCTGTAGACCAGTCTGGCTTTGAATTCACAAAGATCCACCTGCCTCTGCCTCCCGAGTGCTAGGATTAAAGGCGTGCGCCACCACACCCGGCAGATTTTTTTTTAATCTAAAGAATTTTTTTTTTTAAAGAAAACAGAATTTATTCTACTGACTTATAAATTTTAGTAAAAGAATTTTAATTGTGTCTTGGAACAAATTAAATACTAAAATCATAGCCGGGCGTGGTGGCACATGCCTTTAATCCTAGCACTTGGGAGGCAGAGGCAGGCGGATCTTTGTGAGTTCAAGGCCAACCTGGTCTACAGAGCGAATTCCAGGACAGCTGGGGCTCCAGGGAGACCCTGTCTCAAAAAAAAAAAAAAAAAAAAAAAAATACTAAAATCATTAATACAACTCAAAACTTATATTTTTAAGACAAATTTATGAAAATTCCATTTCTGCAAGGTCATTGAAATATTTACTTGGGCTTGGTCTGTAGTTAAATGACACATGCTCTTAACATATCACTGGAGAGATGGCCTAGCGGTTAAGAGCGCCGACCGCTCTTACAGAGGACCCGGGTTCGATCCCCAGCACCCACATGGCGGCTGAGAACCGTCTGAAACTCCAATTCCAGGAGAACTCCAGTTCCAGGGGAATCTGACACCCTCTTCTGACCTCCGCGGCATTGCACGACACGGGTGCACAAACTTGCATGCAGACAGTACATTCATACACATATGGAAATAAATAAAATTTAAAAAAAAAAAAAAAAGAAAACATATCACAAATATAGCTAGTTTTTTATGGTTTAAGTACCTCACATATTAAATATAAATTACCTAGATGTCTTTTATCTCTCACATAAATTTATTTTTATTTTTTTAACAAATCTAGACCCATGTTCCCGCCCACTTCCCCACCCCGCCAGAGCTCATGCATTCTGCCAAACATGCTTTTCATCTCTTTCTCAGTCTTTCTCAATATTCTCCATGAGGAAGTTGACTGTTTTGAGCAGAATAAAGAACTTTTAAATATCTGAGTAGAGATGTCCAGCAAGCAAGTGGACATTCAGGTCGTGCTCAGAGGAGAGGTCACAGGTAGAGATAGAAACTTTGGAATCTTCTCTAAGTGAATCTTGTTAGAAACAAACCTAACAACAAGGATATGACTTTTGAAGAGAAAAGAAAGTGACTGGAAATCCCAAAGCTAATCCATTCCAACATTTAAAAATATTTATTATGAGCCGGGTGTGGTGGCGCACGCCTTTAATCCTAGCACTTGAGAGGCAGAGGCAGGAGGATCTTTGTGAGTTCAAGGCCAGCCTGGTATACAGAGTGAGTTCCAGGACAGCTGGGGCTACAGGGAGACCCTGTCTCGAAAAGACCAAAAAAAAAAAAAAAAAATTTATTATGTCGGGCATGGTGGTGCACGGCTTTAATCCCAGCACTTGGGAGGCAGAGGCAGGTGGATCTCTGTGAGTTCCAGGCCAGCCTGGTCTACCTAGTGAGTTCCAGGCCACCTGGGATGAAAGGATGACCCTGCCTCAAAAAAAGACAAAAAAAAATTACTCTTATTTTATGTATGCATGTTTGGCCTGCAGGTATGCAAGTGCACCACATGCATGCAATGCCCATGGAAGCCAGAAGGGGACATTGGATCCCTGGAACTGAAGTTTTTAGCTACCATGTAGGTCTTCTCTACAGGCTCCAGGCCAACATTTAATGGCCAGGTACAGGACAGTAAGCAAGCAAAACAAGAACCAGGATTAGGAGGAAAATAAGCACACCATGAATCATTGAGCAAAAGGACATCCTGAAAGAATGCCACTCTGCAGGTTGATGCATAGAGAGGATAGGGATGATGGGTAATACTCAGCAAGCCAGTTTCTACCCCACCTTTCTGGTTGTCTTAAAACAAGTGGCAAGCCACTGGGAAACCAGTGCTGAGAATGGCTGCGGGTACTTCTGGTTGTCCTGTGACAAATCACAGCCTTTTCTGACTCTCAGAGAGAAGGCAAACTTGTAAGAGCTGATTGAGACTGTGCAACTGGACAGTATCACCATTAAAAGGTCAGTACATCAGGGTTGGTTAACTTTTCTGCCTCTTTCATGTGACTGAATTGGCATGAAAAGTTCAGCACCCCCTCCCCCACATACATATTTCCCCAGGGTACACCCAAAGCCAAGCCTACTCTTGGGCACAACAAGCCAGGGGAGGCGGCCAGAGCAGATCAGCAGTCAGCCAAGGCAAATGGGCTCTTCTGGTTACATGGCAGGTGACAAACTACTGAAATCAAGCTTTGCTCAGATCTCCAGGGGAACATCTAGTCATGTTTAACAATTGGGGAAATGGTTCACCTCACAGTGTTTTAGTTTGAATAAATTAAGCTTAACTAGATTCTGAAAAACAGCATTTTCACAAGTACCATCTGGATTTATTCTAGTCTTTGGACCTGAATTTGGTTCTCATCACTCATGTCAGAGGACTCACAACCATCTGTTCCAGGGGAATCTGATGGCATCTTCTGGTCTCCATGGGCCCTCCATACACATGGCACTCTCACACATGCACATAGACACACAAATAATTAAATATTTTTTTTTCTTCTTTTAAAGAATAAAACAGGGTCAGAGAGTTGGAAGGGAAATTGTAAGTTTGAGACCAGCCTGGGCTATATTATATGAGTTCCAGGCTAGCCTGAGCTACAAAAAAAAGCCCTGTCTCAAAATACAGTTAATAACAAAAACAGTACATAAGTTCATGCTTCTTACTGCCAAAGGTTTCAAGGTTTTAACTTTCTTTTTTTTTCTTCGAGACAGGGTCTTCCTGTAGCCCCAGCTATCCTGGAACTCACTCTGTAGACCTGGCTGGCCTTGAACTCACAAAGATCTGCCTGCCTCTGCCTCCCAAGTGCTAGGATTAAAGGCGTGTGTCACCACGCCCGGCTCTTGTGGGTTTTTTTAAAACAAGGTCTGGTCTCACTATGATGTTGCTTGGGGTTCAGGATCCTCCTGCATCAGCCCAAGTAACTAAGAATGAAATCACATACCACACAGCCTGCCTGGTAGGTACTCTTTAGTAAATTTTTAGAAAACTGTTACAAATGAATAGTACAGATGACATAAACATATGGCACAAGTAACAAGGATGTATGAAAACTGCAAAAATGCAATTAAGAAAAAAAAAAAAAGAACAAGGAGACTGTGGATGAGATTAGAAAACAACACTTCCACCTCTTCAGAGGAGGCACTCTCTTCCTCACATGCTGCCATTTGTATGACTTTTTCACAATTATGGATTACCAAACCGGGAATACCAGCACTCAGGAGGCAGCGGCAGGTGGATTGCTTTGAGTTCAAGACTAGTCAGGACACCTGGGGCTACAGGGAGACTCTGCCTCAAAAAAGACCAAAACCAAACAATAACAACAGCAACAACAACAAAAAAAAACAATCAAGGATTACCTAGACTTCTTTCAAAAACACTAAAACATCTGGGACATTTTTAAATAAAGAAAAAGTGAAAATATTAATTTATACTATTAAAACTCAGAGGCAGGGCTAGGGCAATGGCTCAATGGACAAAATGTTTGCTATGCAAATGTAAAGACCGGACTTTGGAGCTCCAGAAACCACATAAAAGTTGGACATGGAATGTGGTAGCCACCTGTTATCCCAGTAATTAACTGGGAAGCTGCCACAGGGGATCCTTGGGCCAAGCAAGGTAGCCAAACTAGCTAGAAGTGGCCATCTCCAGGTTCAGTGAAAGACTATACCTGAATAAATAAAGTGGAGAGTGATCAAGGAAGACACCCAGTATCATCTTTGGGCTTCCATACACATACACACACATATGTAAATACATGCACATACATAAATGCACACCACTATGGGCGTGGTGCCGCACCGCTTTAATCCTAGCACTTGGGAGAAAGACACAGGCGGATCTCTGTGAGTTCAAGGCCAGCATGGTCTACAGAGTGAGTTCAAGGCCAGCCTGGTCTACAGAGTGAGTTCCAGGACAGCTGGGGCTACAGGGAGACCCTGTCTCAAAAAAGACCAAAAATAAATAAATAAATAAATAAATAAATAAATAAATAAATAAATAAAATTTAAAACTGCACACCATGCATATACATGCAAAAATATGACAAAAAACTTGGAACCATCCATCAAAAAAGGTATGAATTCAGTTATCAACTTGATGAACTAACTAGTCCTTAATCATGACAATAAGGAAAAAGAGGTAACAAGGTAGTGCCAAATACAAGATCCTGAGTATACAGCTATCACATACACAATACAGTCTCCCTAGGCTCCAAATTAAGAGAGCATAGAAATATAAATGGGGTTTCTTCCAAATGATGGATGCCAACAGCTTGTTTTCTTTTTTGGTCTTTTTAAGACAGGATCTCCCTGTAGCCCCAGCTGTCCTGGAACTGGCTCTGTAGACCAAGTTGGCCTTGAAGTCCCAGAGATCCACCTGC
This sequence comes from Rhizomys pruinosus, assembly GCA_009823505.1. NCBI lineage: Eukaryota > Metazoa > Chordata > Mammalia > Rodentia > Spalacidae > Rhizomys > Rhizomys pruinosus. Next base: position 351,812 of record VZQC01011640.1, read on the forward strand.
CTCTGCCTCCCCAGTGCTGGAATTAAAGGCATGCACCACCACACCCAGCTCCCTAATAGTATCTTTTTAATACATTTGTTTTAGAGCAAAACCATAAAAGGAATCTAGATTCAATGTTATCAAATAAACAACTCAAGAATAAAAGATGCTCTATGTTTCTTGATGGAAGGATTAAAGAAAACTGACTTTCCAACATCATCTATATAGTAGAGCTAGGCGTGGTGGTGCTCACCTTTAATCCTAGCACCTGGGAGGCAGAGGCAGGTGGATCTCTGTGAGTTCAAGGCCAGCTACAGAGCCAGTTGGACCCTGTCTCAAAAAGACAAAAAAAAGGGGGGGGCAGTACAAATCCAATCAAACTACAAAAGGAACTTTTTTAGAACTCAGATCAAAGATTTCCATGAAACACATGTAAGTAGCTCAGAAACATTTGAAAACAAGCATATTTACACTATCCCATGCCAAATTTACTATGGTAAGTCACAGGGAACCAACAAACTGTGGTAATGGAATAAATACAGGTAAGATATTCCCAGGGACAAGAAACCTCATCTACTAAGGAAAGTGTGGCATTTCAAATACAGGCAGGATAGTGTAACCTGCAATTCCAGCACTTAAGAGGGAGGCAGGAGGATCAGAAGTTCAAGATCATCCTTGGCTACACTGTAAGTTGAGGCCAGCATGGACTAAATTTGTCCAAAACAAAAATAAAAACTCATTAAGTCTTGGGCTGGAGAGATGGCCTAGCGGTTAAGAGCACCGACTGCTCTTGCAGAGGACCCGGGTTCGATCCCCAGCACCCACATGGTGGCTAAGAACCGTCTGTAACTCCAATTTCAGGAGAACTCCAGTTCCAGGGGAATCCGAGACCCTCTTCTGACCTCCGCGGCATTGCACGACACAAGTGCACAGACCTGCATGCAGACAGTACATTCATACACATACAAAACTAAATAAAATTTTTAAAAAACTCATTAAGTCTTACAGATCCTTGAGGGAGAAATGTCAATCAAAACAAGATAACATTTTTCATATATCAAATTAGCAAGGACCTAAAAAGCCAGACTGTCCAGTAATGACAGGTACAAGGCTCCTGACATTCTATTACATTTCTGGTTTGATGTTTTTAGTGACATGGGAAAATAGTTTGGGGGTGCTAAGTGAAATTAAAAAAAATAACTACACAGGACTCATCTATGTTTTAAAATATCATGAATACTTTATGCTAGGCAATGTCCTTAGACAGTTTACATACACTACTGCCCTTCACATACCAACAATCCTATGAGCTAACTTTTTTTACTGTGTTCATCTGCTGAAGGAGGAAACTGAAACATAGTGACCAAGTAATAGAGCCAAGATTTCAACCCAGGTTGACTCAAGTCAAATTATCTAGTATATTACAATGTGCAGAAATAAATTAAATTCTAAAACATGGTGGAGCTGACTTTACTATCCAACTTAATTATTTTGTTATAGATTTTCCACTATTTTACTTCTTAGATTCAATGACTTGTTGGTTGAAAAATATTAAAGATCAATAATTACACGATAGCAACAACAACCCATGTTTGAAATTCCAGGAGCAAGGCTAACAGAACAAAAGCTTACAGATCAGCCACAGTGGAACTAGCCTATATAATTCCTGTCCTTGGGGAGGCTGAGGCAGGAAAATAGAGAATTCAAGATTAAACTATACCAAGACTAAACTATACTATAGAGAGATCCTGCCTCAAAACAAAAATAAAAATTTAATGAAATTTTACATGGATTATAGTTCTATAAGAAACAAATTAGATTTTTTTTTTTCCCCTTTGGTCTTTTTGAGACAGGGTCTCGTGTAGCCCTATCTGGCCTGGAAGTCATTCTGTAGACCAGGCTGGCCTTGAACTCACAAAGATCCGCCTGCCTCTGCCTTCCAAGTGCTAGGATTAAAGTTTAAAACTTGGGCTGGAGAGATGGCCTAGCGGTTAGGAGCGCCGACGCTCTTGCAGAGGACCTGGGTTCGATCCCCAGCACCCACATGGCGGCCGAGAGCCGTCTGAAACTCCAATTCCAGAACTCCAGTTCCAGGGGAATCTGACACCCTCTTCTGACCTCCGCGGCATTGCACGACACGGGTGCACAAACTTGCATGCAGACAGTACATTCATACACATACAGAAATAAATAAAATTAATAAAAAAAAATTTTAAGTTTAAAACTTTTTGGGTGTGTGTGTGTGTGTGTGTGTGTGTGTGTGTGAAGATAACTTTTAGGAATCAGTTTCCCTTCCACTATGTAGGTGCAGGGATAAAACTCAGATAATCAAGCCCTGTGTGGTGGCACATGCCTTTAATCCCAGTACTTCGGAGGCAGAAGCAGTCAAAGCCAGCTTGGTCTACACAGTGAGTTCCAAGACAGCTAGGGCATATGACTACTTGGTCCACACAGTGAGTTCCAAGACAGCTAGGGCATATGATTAAGAAAAACCTGATTCAGGGCTGGAGAGATGGCCTAGCGGTTAAAAGTGCCGACTGCTCTTTCAGAGGACCCAGGTTCAATCCCTAGCACCCACATGATGGCTGAAAACTGTCTTTAACTCCAGTTCCAGGGGAATCTGACACCTCTTCTGAACTCCGAGGCATTGCATGACACAAGTGCACAAACCTACATGCAGATAGTACATTCACACACATAAAAAATAAATAAAATTTAAAAAAAAATTTTAAGAAAAAAATTAAAAAAAAAAAAAGAAAAAAAACCTGATTTACCAGGGACAAAAAGCTCCAATTTTTCTTTTTTTTTTTGGTCTTTTTGAGATGTAGCCCCAGCTGTCCTGGAACTGGCTATATAGACCAGGCTGAACTCACAAAGATCTGCCTGCCTCTGTCTCCCTAGTGTTAGGATTAAAGGCAGGTGACACCTCGCCTGGCACAAATGGTATTTTTTTTAAGGTTTTTTTTTATTAATTTTATTTATTTCTGTATGTGTGAATGTACTGTCTGCGTGCAAGTTTGTGCACCCGTGTCGTGCAATGCCGCAGAGGTCAGAAGAGGGCGTCGGACTCCCCCGGAACTGGAGTTCTCCTGGAATTGGAGTTTCAGACGGTTCTCAGCCGCCATGTGGGTGCTGGGGATCGAACCCGGGTCCTCTGCAAGAACGGCGCTCCTAACCGCTAGGCCATCTCTCCAGCCCCCGGTATTTTTTTTTTTAATTCTTGTATGTATATGAATGTACTGTCTGCATGTAGGTTTGTGCACCCGTGTCATCAATGCCATGGAGGTCAGAAGTGGGTGTTGGATTCCCCTGGGACTGGAGTCAAAGACGGTTTTCAGCCGCCATGTAGGTGCTGGGAATCGAACCCGGGTCCTCTGCAAGAGCGGTGGGCGCTCTTAACCTCTAGGCCATCTCTCCAGCCCCACAAATGGTATTTTTTTTAATAAACAACAGTGCATTAAGGCTAAGTTTATACCTGTCTAGAATACAAAAATTACATATCCAAGTCAAATGTGTATACTAATAAAGGTGAACACTTGCTAATCCCAAATATTTTCATGAAAACAAGAATATATGAAAATAATGACATGGAGATCTATGCATAGGACAGTTAGATACCATTGCACAAGGCAGTGAGTGCCCTATGGTCCTGAATTATTAGCTTGTGTAAGTTAACATGAACAGACAACCACTAGTGTGACATTTTGAGAGAGAGAGAAAAAGTCTCACAATGTGGCCTTGGCAAAACCTTGTGATCCTCCTGCCCCAGCCTCCCTAATGGCAGGATTACAGGAATGCACATCCACTCCTGGCCCTTAAACTACTACCATAAAGCCAGTCTTACTACAAAGACTCTTAAATTCTAGGATATGCATAAACTGAGAAACTATTTTTCTATGATGATTACCCTGGGTATTGGCATTATAGATTATTTAAATTTTCTGCCATTTTTGCTTATTTTTTCTTCCAATTAATTCTAAATGCATTGCATTGCTTTTTCCTTTTAAATGTATAGTTATAGACCATAAATTTGCAAAAAGAAAGTCTGTAAGCACTCTTCACTTAACCACCCCAATGATGTAACTAATACACTCACAACCAGCCAAATGACCTAGGTATGATCCACAGAGTTTCCTCCTCAGATCTCACCAGGTTTATACTCTATGCAATTCTATCACATCCATACCTTTGTGTAAGCAGTTGATACAGAAAGAACCATTCTGCCCCACAAGACACCTCTTCATAACCACACGTCCTTCTAGCTTCCATTACTAACTCCCTGTAGCATTTCTCCAACTGTTATTTCAGTGTTACATAAATGCAGTCATATGACATGCGATCTTTTAAGATGGGTGCTCTTTTTCTCATTCCATATAACCGTTGAGATAACCAGACAGTACAAATCAAGTCTTCCCCAGTATGTTAAATGTTACCTTGATAATGTGTTTGAGCATATGTAATGTTTATAGTGTTTTAAAAATTTAAAATATTTAAATATGAACCAAGAACATGTGAAATTCTGATATAGAACTAGGATTTGTGTAATTGCATTTTTCTGGCCAAGCTCTAGAATTCAGTTCTTTTTTTTTATTATTTATTTATTTATTTATTTATTTTGTATGTGTATGAATGTACTGTCTGCATGCAGGTCTGTGCACCCATGTCGTGNTTTAATCCTAGCATTTGGGAGGCGGGAGGCAGGTGGATCTTTGTGAGTTCCAGGCCAGCCTGGTCTACAGAGTGAGTTCCGGGCCAGCTGGGGCTACAGGGAGACCCTGTCTCGAAAAGACAAAAAAAAAAAAAAGGTTAACCTCAAAAGTTGTAACAGCTTAAACATAGCAGAAATAGCTGGGGGTGGGGTGGAGGCACACAAGAAAACATAAAAAAGGACAAAGAAGGCATCTTTTGGGCAATTTTTTTAAAAAGCCTTTTTTTAAAAAAAGCAATTTTTTAAGAATCCTCTCTGCCACCATGTGGGGGGTAGAGGGGGAATTGTTGATCTATAGATAACTTTTCCCCAAGCCCAAACATCCAGAGACCTCAGATATTATACACAAGACATGACAGACTCAAGTCAAACCAATTTGGCCACTTGAAAAACTAAAGTACAATCCACTATATTAAGCATTTTCTACCAATTTTGTTTGTTTGTTTCTTTGTTTTTGAGACAGGGTCTCCCTTTAGTACCAGCTGGCCTGGAGCTCACTCTGTAGACCAGGCTGGCCTGGAACCCACAGATATCCTCCTGCCTCTGCCTCCCAAGTGCTAGGATTAAAGGCGTACGCCACCACGCCCTGCTACCAAACAACTTTTATTCTAAAAACAAATTCTGGGGGAAAAAAAACATAAAATTATTAAGAGTACTCATGTCTAGGAAGAAGAACTGGAAAGGAACTGAATTGTTATAATGATAATACACTGCTTTCACATGTTAAAATATTATTAATAGAAAGAAAAATAGTCCATTCCCTCAAGGTAACTGATTTTAGTTGTTTTCTAAGAAAAGTCTAAAGTTAGCACAAAGTACCTTAAGATCATAAACTGTGGATACAAAATAATGATGTTATTTCTTCAGTGGTCTGAGAAGTTGTTGTTTTTTTTTCCACAATGTATGTGAGTGTATTGTCTGCATGTAGGTTTGTGCACCCATGTCGTGCAATGCTGCGGAGGCCAGAAGAGGGTATCAGATTCCCCTAGAACTGGAGTCAAAGACGGTTCTTAGCCTTCATGTGGGTACTGGAATCGAACCTGGGTCCTCTGCAAGAGCAGTCGGTGCTCTTAACCACTAAGCCATCTCTCTAGCCCCAAGGTTTTTTGTTTGTTTGTTTGCTTGTTTGTTTTTGGTTTTTTTGAGACAGGGTCTCCCTTTAGTCCCAGCTGGCCTGGAGTTCGCTCTGTAGACCAGGCTGGCCTTGAACTCACAGAAATCCCTCTGCCTCTGCCTCCCAAGTGCTGGGATTAAAGGCGTATGCCACCACACCCGGCCAGAATTTTTTTTTTTAGTTTGGTTAATATAGGCATCATGGGCTGGAGAGATGGCTCAGAGGTTAAGAGCACCAACTGCTCTTGCAGAGGACCCGGGTTCGATTCCCAGCACCCGCATGGCAGCTAAGAACCATCTTTAACTCCAGTTCCAGGGGAATCCGACACTCTCTTCTGACCCCCGCGGCATTGCACAACACGGGTGCACCAACCTACATGCAGACAGTACAATCATACACATAAAAAATAAAGCTGGGCGTGGTAGTGCAAGGCTTTAATCCTAGCACTTGGGAGGCAGAGGCAGGGGGATCTTTGTGAGTTCAAGACAAGCCTGCCTGGTCTACAGAGTGAGTTCCAGGACAGCTGAGGCTACAGGAAGACCCTGTCTCAAAAAGACCAAAAATAACAATAATAATAATAAATAAATTTAAAAAAAATAGGCATCATTATAAATCGATTTTAGAAAAAAAATTTGATCTTAGAAGCTGGACTGATGGCTCAGTGGTTAAGAATATTTGCTTCTGCCGGGCGTGGTGGCGCATGCCTTTAATCCTAGCACTTGGGAGGCAAAGGCAGGTGAATCTTTGTGAGTTCAAGGCCAGCCTGGTCTACAGAGTGAGTTCCAGGACAGCTGGGACTAGGGAGACCCTGTCTCAAAAAAAAAAAAAAAATACTTGCTTCTTGCCTCCTATAGCTTCTTTTGTCCTCTCCAGTTATTGTACACACAGGTGTACTTACATACATGCAGGCAAAGAAGTCATACACACACCAGGCATGGTGGCACATGCCTTTAATCCCAGCACTCCAGAGGCAGAGGGAGGAGACCTCTGTGAGTTCAAACGCCAGCCTGGTCAACAAAGTGAGTTCCAGGACAGCTGGGGCTACAGGGAAACCCTGTCTCAAAAAAAAAAAAGCCATACACATAAAAAAGTTGGGTTTGTTTCTTTTTTTTGGGGGGGGGTGGTATTTTTGAGACAGGATCTCCCTTTAGTGTCCTGGAGCTCACTCTGTAGACCAGGCTGGCCTTGAACTCACAGAGATCCGAGTGCCTCTGCCTTCCAAGTGCTAAGATTAAAGGTGTGCGCCACCACACCTGGCAAAAAGTTTTTTAAATAATCAATATTAGAATTAAACGGAAGTTATGGTAAAAGGCTGTACCTTTTAGTGAATGGTGGTATACACCTGTAAACCCAATCCGTTGGTGGCTGAAGCAGGAGGATTGAGAATTTAAGACAAATCAAGGCCTAAGACCTTGGCCAATAAATAAAAACAATAACAAAGCCAGGCCTGGTGGTGCACGCCTTTAATCCTAGCACTTGGAAGGCAAAGGCAGGAGGATCTCTGTGAGTTCAAGGCCAGCCTGGTCTACAGAGCAAGTTTCAGGCCAGCTGAGACTAAAGGGAGACCCTGTCTCAAAAAGAAAAAAAAAAAAAATACTACTACTACTACTAATAATAATAATAATAATAACTTAGTCCAACAAGATGGTTTTGTGAGTAAAAAGAGTTGTATAAGCCTAACGACCTGGTAGAACTGACTCCACAAGTTGTCCACAGACACA
>VZQC01011640.1:360199-403783 GCA_009823505.1 Rhizomys pruinosus
GAGTTAATTCCAGGACAGCTTGGGGACTGCAGGAAGACCCCCTGTCTCGAAAAGGACAAAAAAAAAAAAAAAAAAAAAACCGAAGATAGTGATGAGTTACTAATCCCCAAAAGACTACTACAAGGATACTATACGTGAAATATTTAACTACTGCCGAGCACAGAGTAAGCACTATCTGTAAGTATTAACATCTATCTCCAATGCATGGTTGTTGGTCATCTGAAGTCACCTCTCTTGGATACTTTTTAAATTTTTTTATTTTTTTACAGGTACAAGTGTTATGCCTGCATATGTGTACCAGTGTCTGTCCTTCTGTGGAGGACAGAAGAGGGCATCAGATCCCCTGGAACTGGAATTACAAATGGTTGTTAACTATCACTATGTGGGTGCTGGGATTTGAACCCAGGTCTTCTGTAAGAACATCCAGTGCTCTTAATTGCTGAGCTAGCTCTCCAGCGCCTCTGGGATTCTTTCTATTCATCTTTTGAGTTAAACTGCTTCTGATATTTCTGCAACAAAAACAATGACAATGCAACAATCTATGTTTCTTAAATTCATCTGAGTCAGTTAAAACTATTAGAAAAACTTTTCTTTCACACACTGGTGGTTATTAACACTTCACAAACATGAATACAAGCACTTAAAGCATAGCGGTGATGGAAATAATGCTAAGCAAAAAGCAAGAAACAGGCCAGAATATATGATGATAATTGTTTAAAATTTTTAAAAAGTTCAGCTGGACATGGTGGTACATGCCCAGGACACAGGAGGCAGAGGCAGGAGGACCAATGGTGGGATTGCCAGCCTAGGTCATATAGTGAGACTCTACCTCAGAAAAAGAGGGGTGGGAGGATAGCTGTTGAGGCTCTAAACTGATATTCTAAAGGGAGCCAAATTTCTAATCTTATTCTGCCACTACCTTAGTAATCCTGACATCTCAAACTGATATTTAAAAAAAGCAAAACATTTTTTTAAAAAATCATTTCTTTGTGGTGTTGGAAGTTAAGTGCTTACTTTTTTTAATGTGTATGTGCATATTGTGTGCATGTAAATGCACCCATGTCCTGCAATGTGAATGGAGGACAGAAGAGTGTTTTGGGTCCCCTGGAACTGGAATTACGGACAGTTGTTACCTGCTATGTGTGTGCTGGGATTAGAACCCAGGTCTTCTGCAAGAGTGTTCCTAACTGCTGAGCTATCTCTCCAACCTCAAATGCTTACTTACTTAATATAAACTTTTCAGGGGCTGGAGAGACTTAATATAAACTTTTCAAGGGCTGGAGAGATGGCTTAGCAGTTAAGAGCACTGACTGCTCTTGCAGAGGACCCAAGTTGGATTCCCAGCACCCACATGGTGGCTAAGAACCATCTTAGGCCAGGCATGATGGTGCACGCCCTTAATCCCAGCACTCAGGAGGCAGAGGCAGGTGGATCTCTGTGAGTTCAAGGCCAGCCTGGTCTACAGAGTGAGTTCCAGTACAGCTGGGGCTACAGGGAGACCCTGTCTTGAACAAGACTAAAAATAAATAAATAAAATAAAATATCTTTTAACATGAATGGGTGATGGCAAAAGATTAGAATTACCATAGCTGTTATTGGCAATTCTATTGTAGTCTCTCAACTTTGGGGGGAAATGTCTCTTTTGAAATCGGAAATTCTAGAACTACTCTTATGTAATTATGCTTTCCAAAGTACTAGAGGCCTTTACACAGACACACAAACAGGCAGGCAGACAGAAACATGAACCTGGGTCCTCTGCAAGAGTCTTGCTGAGCCATCTCTTCTTTAGCCCCTGAATTTATAAACTACCTTCAGAAGGTGTGTGAGACATATGCTGGGCTTGCTGGCGCACGCCTTTAATCCTAGCACTCTGGAGGCAGAGGCAGGCATATCTCTGTGAATTCAAGGCCAGCCTGGTCTACACAGCAAGTTCCAGGACAGCTGGAGCTACAAGGAGACCCTGTCTTGAAAAGACAAAAAAAAAAAAAAAAAGAATTGAGACATAAGACTAAAGGGACTTTAAGCAATTCAAAGTCACATGAGTTAACACTGGGTCCTAGAAAAGGACTTTGCTCAGGAACTTTCTCTTCTGTTAACTTTTCTCATCCTGTACCAACCAGTCTACTAACTTCTAGACTCATATTTTCTTTTCCTAAATGTCACATCTTTGAACACTACTGGTATATGGTATAAATCAATCAATTTTCAAACAAAAGAAAATCAGGCCAGGCATGATGGCACAGGCTTTTAATCCCAGCACTTAAGAGGCAGAGACAGGTGAAGCTCTGTGAGATCAAGACCAGTCTGGTCTACATAGCAAGTTCAGGCCAGCTAAGACTACAGGGAGACCTTGTCTCACAAAACAACACACACACACACACACACAACACACCACACACACACCTCTCTCCTAACAAAGTCACCCGGTAGTTTACAAAGTTCAGGGGCTTGGAAGAAGAGGATGGCATCAGCAGACGCACTTTCTGCAGAGGACCGCAGGATTCAGTATCCCACAAGCACAAACGCAAGGTAGCTAACAAGCTATTCTGTAACTCCAATTTACAGGAATCCATGCCCTCTCCTGATATCGGAGTGGTGGGACACTTCAATGACAGGGGGGCAACATTACCCCCTTCACATGAAGTACAATACACATCATAATGCATCAAATAAATAAAGTATTTTGTTGGTTTTTGTGGTTTTTGTTTGAGACTGGTTCCCTATGCCCAGCTGCCTTGGAACTACTCTGTAGACCAGGCTGGCTTGAACTCAGAGAGACGCAGATCCACTTGCCAGTCGCCAAGTGCTGGATTATAAGGCATTGCACGCAACCAACAGCCCGGGCTTAAAGAACGGGTTTCTTAGCCACCATTGGGTGCTTGGAATCAAACCCAAGTCTTCTGCGGCAGGAGCAGTCGGTGGCTCTTAACTGCGGAGCCATCTCTCCAGCTCCAAAGTTTTTTTTTTTTGTTTTTTTTTTTGGTCTTTTCGAGACAGGCTACAGCTCCCTGTAGCCCCAGCTGTCCTGAAACTCACTCTGTAGACCAGGCTGGCCTTGAACTCACAAAGATCCGCCTGCCTCTGCCTCCCAAGTGCTAGGATTAAAGGCGTGTGCCACCATGCCCGGCCCAAAGTATTTTTTTTTTTAAGGGCTATTCAAACTGGATAGATTTCTTGAAAATAATTTTACTGAGTACAAAGGAAGCTTTTTTATTCCTATTAGAATGTCGTCTTTTTGTTTTGTTTTGTTTTTTGGTCTTTTTGAGACAGGGTCTCCCTGTAGCCCAGCTGTTCTGGAACTCACTATGTAGACCAGGCTGGCCTTGAACTCACAGAGATCTGCCTGCCTCTGCCTCCTGAGTGCTGGGATTAAAGCATGTGCCACTACACCCAGCTTAGAAGGCCTTACTTCTTACCTAACCTTTGACAGGGATCAAATTTAAAATGGTGATTTATTTTTTCACTTTTAATTATGTGTATGTATGTCTGTGTGTGGTGGATATGTGCAAGTAAGGACAGATACCACTGGAGGCCAGGAGAGGGGATGGGATTCCCTTAAAACTGCAGTTACAGGATGTTGTTAGTTGCCCCACCTGGAATGCCCACGGGGAACTCTGGCCTTCTGCAAAAGCAGTATATCCTCTTAACCATCTCTCCAGCCCCAAATTTAAGGTATTTATGTACATCCCTATCTGACTAAACATTAGTTGCAGCTATAATTGTTAAATTCACACTTCATTTAAGAGCTATAGGAGCCAGGCATGATGGCACACACATGTAATCTAAGAACATGGGGGACAGAAGATCTCAGGAGTTCAAGGCCAGACTCAACTGAACAGCAGGTACGGGACTAACTTAGGGTACATGAGACCCTATCTCAAGGTAACCACAAAAAAATGAGTTGGATATGAAACTCATTCATGGAGAACAGCTTGCCTAGCATTGTAAGGCCCTGTATTCAATCCCCACTTCACTGAGAGAAGGAAAGGAAAGAACCTGTTTTCAGTTAAACCTGCCAGGACTTCGTAGTGAGACCCTGTCTCAAAAAAACTATGAAAATCTTTTCTTGTGGTAGACACTAACCATGAAAATATTTACTGTAATACTCATTAAATGGTTCAAAAATACTCTTTTATTAGGGGCTAGAGAGGTGGGCTAACGGTCCAGGGAGATGGCTTAGCAGTTAAGGGCACTGGCTGCTCTTACAGAGGACCTGGGTTCGATTCCCAGCACCCACCCAGTGGCGCCTCTTCTGTCCCCTACAGGCATTGTAGACACAGGTGCACTTAACGTGCAGGCAATATGCTCATACACATAAAAAAAAAAAGCACCTGCTGTTCTTTCAGAGGACCTGGGTTCAATTCCCAACTCCCACATGGCAGCTCTGTTGCCCTCTTCCATCCTTTGTAGGCACCACACACATACCAATATACTTACAGGCAATCCAAACACTTGTACAATTAAAAACAAATCTTTTTTAAAAATACTCTTTAACTTAGCCACCCACCACTGCACCTGACCAGTTCTTGTTGGCTGGTGCAATCCAGTGATCCAGTGGTGAGCTGAAAGCAAGCCCCAGCTTAGGAAACAGGGTTGTCCTACATGTAGATGATTCTGTGCCGAAAGCATGGGAACAAACTAGAAGTAAAAAAAAAAAAAAGGCTGGAGAGATGGCCTAGCGGTTAAGAGCGCCCACTGCTCTTGCAGAGGACCCAGGTTCGATCCCCAGCACCCACATGGTGGCTGAGAACTGTCTTTAACTCCAGTTCCAGGGGAATCCGACGCCCTCCTCTGACCTTCACAGCATTGCACGACACGGGTGCACAGACCTGCAGGCAGACAGTACATTCATACACATAAAGAATAAATTTTTTAAAAATTTTTAAAAAAAGAAATATATTTTACACACGCCTTTAATCCTAGCATTTGGGAGGCAGAGGCAGACGGATCTCTGTGAGTTCAAGGCCAGCCTGGTCTATAGAGTGAGTTCCAGTACAGCTGGGGCTACAGGGAGACCCTGTCTCAAAAAGACCCCCCCAAAAAAGAAGTATATTTTAATTAAAAATACAGTAAACAGGCTGGAGAGATGGCCTAGCAATTAAGAGCACCAACTGCTCTTGCAGAGGACCCAGGTTCGATCCCCAGCACCTACATGGCAGCTGAGAACTGTCTTTAACTCCAGTTCCAGGGGAATCCGACGCCCTCTTCTGACCTCCACGGCATTGCATGACATGAGTACACAAACCTACATGCAGACAGTACATTCATACACATAAAAATAAATAAATAAAAAATATTTTTAAAAATACAGTAAACTACTTTTTTTTTATTTGTTTTTGTTTTTTGAAACAAGGTCTCCCTCCCTGCAGCCCCAGCTGGCCTGGAATTCACCACATAGACCAGGCTGGCCTCAATCTCACAGAATCTACCTGCCTCTGCCTCTGCCTCCTAAGTACCGGGATTTGACAACACCACACATAGTTCCCTAAGTTCTTTATAAACAGTGGGATTTTTTTTTTTATCCTAAAATTGGTACATAGATTTCATATTACTCTATTATCCACCAGCCAGTTTTATTTCATGTTTTATAATAAACACTTCAAATATGCTCCTGTATATTCTTCTCATTTTGTATTTATTTATTTTTTTGTCTTTTTGAGACAGGGTCTTCCTGTAGCCCCAGCAGTCCTGGAACTCACTCTGTAGACCAGGCTGGCCTTGAACTCAAAGAAATCCACCTGTCTCTGGAGTGCGCTGAGGTTAAAGTTGTATGCCACCACACCTGGATCATTCTGTATTTATTAATTCAATACATTTGGGAAATTATGATATTTGTTTCAAAATCCTTTCCCAAAGTGCAAAGAACATAAAATATGTCCGTAACATACATTCAGTGGAGCAGAAAGATCATTCAGTTGGTAAAGATGCCTGCCACCAAGGCTGACTATCCGAGTTCCAGTCCCAAAACCCACATGGTGGAAAAAATGAACAGACTACAGAAAGTTGTCCTCTGACCTCCACACAAGTGCCCCAACATACACACATACATACACATACAAAATAAACAAACAAATGCAATAAAAAAAGATACACTCAGGGTTTTCAGCAAGTATCTAAAGTTAGTTTAGGAAGACTACTTGGATGGAAACAGGCAACTTGTTGTATAGGCTCTCTGATATATTCTGAATTATAAACTGGTGTCTACATTATAAATGTATTTTATTTTATTTTATTTATTTATTATGTGTATGAATGTACTGTTTGCATGTAGGTTTATGCACCCATGTTGTGCAATGCTGTGGAGGTCAGAAGAGGGCGTCAGATTCCCCTGGAACTGGAGTTAAAGACGGTTCTCAGTTACCATGTGGGTGCTGCAGATCAAACCCGGGTCCTCTGCAAGAGCAGTCGGTGCTCTTAACCACTAGGCCATCTCTCCAGCCCCTATAAATGTATTTATTTTTTTTTTCTCTATCTGTATGAATGTACTGTCTGCATGCAGGTCTGTGTACCCGTGTCGTGCAATGCCACGGAGGTCAGAAGAGGGTCTCAGATTCCCCTGGAACTAGAGTTCTCCTGGAATTGGAGTTTCAGACGGTTCTCAGCCGCCATGTGGGTGCTGGGGATGGAACTAGGTTCCTCTGCAAGAGCAGTCAGTGCTCTTAACCGCTAGGCCATCTCTCCAGCCCCAAATGTATTTTTTAATATTTAATTAGATAATATAATTATTTTTCAACTAAAAAGCTGCAGGAATCCCATTTAAGATCAAATGAGAAAATCTGCATGGCCCATGAAAAAGGCTAAGTGGAAAATGGATCAACAGCCTTAAGTTTCCAAACAAAAAAAGAAACTCCAACAGTAGTTTGTTTAAGTAACCATCAATAATAGGAGAAAATAAACTAGTGAGCTATACAGTTCTACCTAGCAGTTTATCAATAGGGGAGGAAGAAATGTGGTCAATGTGAGCATTGTTAACACCAAAAATAGGAACAGCAAGTCTTTGCCAATCTTGCAATCATTCTTTTCACTTTTGCTGGTTGTTTCTTTCAACAAAAATGCCCCTTTGGGGCTGGAGAGATGGCCTAGTGGTTAAGAGCACCAACTGCTCTTGAAGAGAAACCGGGTTCGATTCCCAGCGTCCACATGGCGGCTGAGAACCGTCTTTAACTCTAGTTCCAGGGGAATCCGACGCCCTCTTCTGACCTCCGAGGCATTGCACGACACAGGTGCACAAACCTACATGCAGACAGTACATTCATACACATAAAAAATAAATAAAAATTGCCGGGCATGGTGGCGCACGCCTTTAGTCCTAGCACTTGGGAGGCAGAGGCAAGCGGATCTTTGTGAGTTCAAGGCCAGCCTGGTCTACAGAGTGAGTTCCAGGGCAGCTGGGACTACAGGGAGACCCTGTCTCGAAAAGACCAAAAAAAAAATAAAATAAAATAAATAAATAAATAAATAAATATTAAAAATATATATATTTTTTTTGGGTCTTTTTGAGACAGGGTCTCCCTGTAGCCCCAGCTGTCCTGGAATTCACTCTGTAGACCAGGCTGGCCTTGAATTCACAAAGATCCGCCTGCCTCTGCCTCCCAAGTGCTAGGACTAAAGGCGTGCGCCACCACGCCCGGCTAAAAATATATTTTTTAAAAATGCCCCTTTAAGGCTGGAGAGTGGTTCAACAATTAAGAGCAGTGGCTGGTCTATGCAGAGGACCTGGGTTAGATACCCAGCACACACATGACAGCGAACAACTGTCTATAACTCCAGTTCCAGGTGATCCGACGTCCTCTTCTGACCTCCTCCGGCCCTGCATGACACCAGGCAAAACTCTCGTAACATATAAAATATATTAAAAAATTTTAAATGTCCCTTCAAAAATGTAAACCTCTTTTTTCCCAACCGAATTTAGTGCAGTAAATAAAATGTAATAGTTCAAAAAAAAAGCCAATTACATTCTTAAGAAAAATTATCGGAAAGTTGTACATATTTCATTTGTGAATCTCCCATTAATAATAATCAGCAACGTTTAAAAGCAATTCTAAATAGCACGTGGTGGTGCATGCTTGTAATCCCCAGCATTCATGAGACTGAGGCAGAATAGCCGCGACAGTTACAGTCGCGGGAGTTCGAGGCTAGTGTCCACTACCAGATAAAACTCTTTCTCAAAAACGAAACAAAAATAATAAAAGTCATCGTGACTTTTATTAAAAACACCATGACTACACATACCTCAAAAAGTACACCCAAACTCTGGCCATTTTCCCCCTCCTGGCACACTTAAACTCAAGAGGGAGAAAAATCGAGGGAACCACATAGGTTAAGTGCTGGGATCTTCCTTTTCCAGAGTAGGGTCAAATGCGTGCTTGCCAACAAATGTCACAGTCGCCTCCAGAGGCTGCCAGTTCTCCTCGGCTACTGAGTACAAAGAGGCCTGAGCACCGAAACACCTGTCCTGAGCACCCAGGAGGACAGAGAAAGCCGCTCCGGGAGTGCACGCCCCACCGCGCAGTCCCGGGGCAGCGGAGGTCCAAGGACCCAGGGATGGACGCCGGCCTCGCAGATCCCAGCACCCGGGGCTCCACGCGCCCCCCATGGCCACAGCCCGGAGACCTGTCACGCCGGCCCGCACTGGCCCGCGCCCTCCTGGCTACTCCGTGCCACCTCATCCCGGCCCGCCGCCTCCACGGGCGGCCTCTGGTCGGCCGCCGCCCCCCCGGCAGCCCTCTGAACCCCGGCTCGGGCCCCGCTCCCTCAGGCCCGAGCTCCGCGCGCTCCCCGCCCCCCGCCGCCGCCCGCGCCGCGCTCCCCTCACTCGAGCCCCGCTACCTGGAGGTCAGGGCGGCGGAGCACTTCACCCAGGGCCCCAGGTCGCAGAGGGCCCGGTGCTCGGGGTCCCGCTCCTTCTCCCGCTCCACGTGGTAGGCGTAGATGGAGAGCAGGATCCCGGCGGCGCACACTGCATACCGGGCCACCCGCTCCCACCGCGGCACCGACACTCTCAGCAGGACGGGCGCCGCCATCTTCCCCCCTCCGCCGCCGCCGCCGCCGCCGCCGCCGCCTCCCTCCGCCTCCACCTCAGCCGCCGCCGCCCGTCGGGGCCCGACCCAGCCGCCGCCGCTGCCGCCACCGCCTCCGCCGCCGCCGCCGCCGCCACCGCCACCGCCGCGCCCCATTGGCTCGGTCGCCTCCTCCGGGCCCCGCCCCCACAGGCGCGCGGCCCAACCGCCCTGAGAGGAGTGAGGCAGGCCGGGCGGGGAAGGCGCGCGCGGACGCGGAGGGAGGGGCGGAGAGCGCAATCGCCGGGGAGGCGGTGCGGCGCATGCGGAGGGCGGGGTCTGTGGAGGGGCGGGGCCTATAAAACGGGAGGGGCGAGGTCTGGGCGGGGCAGAATTAGGAAGGTGCTCGCGTGTGTAGAGGGAAGGGGAGGAGCGTGCAACTGCCCAGGAGGAGGTACGACGCATGCAGAGGGCGTGGCTAAATGGGGCGGAGCCTGGAAATAGGAGGGGCGGGGCTGAAGGCATTTACGGACGTGGAACCAGAGGAGCCCGCAACCCGCGGGGGCGGTGTGGCGCATGCAGAGGGCGGGGATGAGGAGGGGGCGGGTTATGTGATGGAAAGGCGTGGGTCAGAGGAGAGGAGGGGCAGGATGGGTCTGGGAGGGCGGGCGCAGAGGGAAGGGGCGGAGCGCTGAAGAGTTGCGTGCTGGAAGGGAGGGGCTGTGTCAGAGGCGTGGCCAGGAAATTAGAAGGGCGGGGCCCTTGGAGAGGTGCAAGGCGAGGTGGCTGGCAAGGGAGGGCGTTTAGGGGGATGTTGCAATGGGTAGATATCAAAGATACCCGCTATCCATGACTGAGCAAGCCCTGAAAAGCAATCAGTTGCCATCTTTTCTTTTTCGTCGTTATCACTTGATATTTCTTATCCAATCAAATTATCCCTGGCCAATGTCCGGAGCTCCAAAGCCACGTTTGCATGACATGATCTTCTCTAGGCACCACCTCCACCAGGCAACTGATGTTCAACATGTGAAAACTTTTTTTTCTTAAATGTACAAAACTGCCTTTAAATTTAGAAGAATGCTATTTTTTTTTTTTTTTTGGTCTTTTTGAGACAGGGTCTCCCTGTAGCCCAGCTGTCCTGGAACTCACTCTGCAGACCAGGCTGGCCTTGAACTCACAAAGATCCGCCCACCTCTGCCTCCCAAGTGCTAGGATTAAAGGCGTGCGCCACCACGCCCGGCAGAACACTATTTTTAAAATGATTCATGAATACTCTATAATTCGGATTTTATGTGGTTTAACATAATTCATATAGAAAACTATAAACTGAATTTAAAAATATCTGGATGCAGAAAAAGACGAATCAGAATAAAATGAAGGACTGAAAAGCAAGTAGGCATGATAAGCAGCCATAGGGACTTGTACAATTGTTAATAACTTTTCTGAGCTTCCTGATGACCAAAACAAAAACGAAAATACACGTGACTTTGTGTCTCTGAAGAAACAAGCTGTTTTGGGAGATTGCTGGCTATTCCCTGAGTGCAGCTCACAGGTGCCTTATATAATGACTTTTATTAATAAGCAATGTCCTTCAGTATTAAGGACACTATAGACAAATCATGCCAAATTTTGCAGCTTTAGACAAGCAGTAAGCTTTTTCTTTTGTTTCTCAGAATTAGAAAACAGAGCAATATATCATGATCCTACAACTCTGGGAGGTTCTCTCACCTTTCCCGCTCTCCTTCCACTTTCTCCTCTGCCTTGGATATAACCAAGATATCAGTCAGTGCAGGCGCTATCTCAACCCATGAAAGTCCTCTTCCAAGCTCACTCAATGCAGTAGGCGGCCAAAGGCACTCTCAAGTTATTGGTTAGAAATATCAGTTCCTGGGCCCGGCGTGGTGGTGCTCGCCTTTAATCCTAGCACTCAGGAGGCAGAGGCAGGCAGATCTCTGAGTTCAAGTCCAGCCTGGTCTACAGAGCAAGCTCCAGGCCAGCTGGAACTAAAGGGAGACCCTGTCAAAAAAAAAAAAAAAATACCAGACAAAAAAAAAAGAAATGAAATAACAGTTCCACTCTGCACCTGCAGCAAAAGCAGCTGGCCTCACCCCAGAGCAAGGGGTTAAAGAGAAGAAAGGAGATGTAGCTCAATGGTAGAGCACTTGCCTGGCATCTGTTGAGGCCCTGGGTTGAATCTGCAGCAGAGATGGGGGTGGAGAAGTCAGAGCCTTTTAAAAAAAATTATTAGTGTATGTGGTGCATGTGTGTATGCAGGTATGCAGGGTACATGTGCCATGCATGGAGCCTGAGAAGGTCATAAAATGCCCTCATCTATGCTCTCTTTTTCCCTTGAGACAGATTCTCTTGATAAACGTGAAACACATGGCTTTCCCACATAGGCTGGTTGGCCAAGCTCTGAGGATCCATCTGTCTCTGCCTGCCTTCACCCCAAGGCTTACAGGTGTGCACAGTATGGGTGCTGGGGATCTGAACTTAAGTCCTCATGCTTAGACAGAATGCATTCTTACCA
The DNA here is from genome assembly GCA_009823505.1 of Rhizomys pruinosus. NCBI lineage: Eukaryota > Metazoa > Chordata > Mammalia > Rodentia > Spalacidae > Rhizomys > Rhizomys pruinosus. Next base: position 371,729 of record VZQC01011640.1, read on the forward strand.
ACTGAGCCATCTTTCCAGGCCCAGAGTCTTTAATTTTTTTTATAATATTCTCTCAGAAATGAAATCTTATCATAGTCCCATTCTATTTCTTAGAAGTTCTTCTCACCAGGCATATACAGATGGAATATGCCTGTAATGCTAGCACTGGGGATACTGAGGCAAGAGGATCAAAAGTTTGAGACCATGGTGGACTACTTAGTAATGCTGTTTCAAAAAAAAAAAAGTAGAAGAGAGACAACCTCCAGTCCCTATATCCAGCCCACATTCAAAAGGAGAGGGTTACTTAGCGCGCACATACTAGGAGGGGAGAATTAAAGGCATCTGTTGCAGTCCTCAGTAAGGTCTGTACTACATAGATCCTTTCTCTGGGACCTCCCTCCTGCAAGCTTCCTTTACTCAGTTGATGATCTCAAATGATTATCTCTCTTCACTCATTTACCACTATATCTGTGAGGTATGTTCCTGTTCTTACCCATAACAAATGTTTTTTTTCACGACTGTGTCATAATGCATTGTAGGAATACCTACAATTTTATTTACCAATTCCACGGTTGATGGCTATTTGGTCTATTTTTAGCTACGATGAATAAAGCTAGTCTGAGGACTCTGTAATGGGAATGAATCAGGTCACTCCCTCCCTGTCAGTTCAGATTGACATAGTAAGTGCTACCTCCACCTGTTCTATAGATACCAAGGTAGAATTTTGCTTGGTCAGAAATTTACCAGAGGCGGTGGAGAGATGGATCAATGGTTAAGGACATTTACTGCTCAGTCTTGAGGCTTAGAGTTCAGATTCCAACATAACACATAACAAGCCAGTTATCTTGCACACCCCTGCAACTCTGGCTGTGAGGGTTCCAAATCCAATGCCCTCTTCCAGCCTCCATGAGCACATGGGCACAAGTTCTCCACACACGTGTGTATACACATAAATAAAATACTTTTTAAAACATTTATTTTGGGGCCGGGCGTGGTGGCGAAAGCCTTTAATCCTAGCACTCTGGGAGGCAGAGGCAGGCAGATCTTTGTGAGTTCAAGGCCAGCCTGGTCTACAGAGCGAGTTCCAGGACAGCTGGGGCTACAGGGAGACCCTGTCTCAAAAAGACCAAAAAAAAAAAAAATTATTTTTGCTGGTGTGGTGGTGCTTATCTTCTTTTTTTTGGGGGGGGGGGTCTTTTCCAGACGGGGTCTCCCTGTAGCCCCAGCTGTCCTGGAACTCACTCTGTAGACCAGGCTGGCCTTGAACTCACAAAGATCTGCCTGCCTCTGCCTCCCAAGTGCTAGGATTAAAGGCATTATCTTCTTATCTTTAATCCCAGCACTTGGAGGAAGAGGCCTGGTCTACAGTGTCAGGCTAGCTTGGGTTACAGGGAAACCTTATCTCAAAAATAAAAAAAAAGATTAAAAAAAACACTTTATTTTTTATTTTTTTATTTTTTTTAACTTTTTTTTTATTAATTTTATTTATTTCTGTATGTGTATGAATGTACTGTCTGCATGCAAGTTTGTGCACCCGTGTCGTGCAATGCCGCGGAGGTCAGAAGAGGGTCTCGGATTCCCCTGGAACTGGAGTTCTCCTGGAATTGGAGTTTCAGACGGTTCTCAGCCGCCATGTGGGTGCTGGGGATCGAACCCGGGTCCTCTGTAAGAGCGGTCGGCGCTCTTAACCGCTAGGCCATCTCTCCAGCCCAACACTTTATTTTTTAATTTTTTTAAAAGAACTGCTTTATTAGGGAGATGAAGGTTATATATATCATCTTTAACAGATAAATTTCAGAAAGACCAGAAATATCTTAGTCTTGCAAGTCTTGGAATTCCATTGACATACAGCTAGCTCATTCTTTCCCCAGACCTCATCTCAATCTGGAGTTGAAAATTTTTTTTGTTTATTTATTTATTTATTTATTTATTTATTTATTTATTTATTTAGTCTTTTTGAGACAGGGTCTTCCTGTAGCTCCGGCTGTCCTGGAACTTGCTATGTAGACCATGCTGGCCTTGAACTCACAAAGATCTGCCTGCATCTCCCTCCCAAGTGCTAGGATTAAAGGCATGCACCACAACACCCGGCTTATTTTTCAATTTTTTTTTTGGGGGGGGGCTTTTCGAGACAGGGTCTCCCTGTAGCCCCAGCTGTCCTGGAACTCACTCTGTAGATCAGGCTGGCTTGAACTCACAAAGATCCACCTGCCTCTGCCTCCCAAGTGCTAGGATTAAAGGCATGCGCCACCTCGCCAGGCCTATTTTTTAATTTTTTTCTATTTTTTTTTAAATTTTATTTATTTTTGTATGTGTATGAATGTACTGTCTGCAATTAGGTTTTGCACCCGTGTCATGCAATGCTGCAGAGGTCAGAAGAGGGTCTCAAATTCCCCTGGAACTGGAGTTCTCCTGGAATTGAAGTTACAGACAGTTCTAAGCCACCATGTGGGTGCTGGGGATCGAACCTGGGTTCTATGCAAGAGCAGTGGGTGCTCTTAACCGCTAGGCTATCTCTCCAGCCCTATTTTTTAATTTTTTTTTTTTCTGGTCTTTTCGAGACAGGGTCTCCCTGTAGCCCCAGCTGGCCTGGAACTCACTCTGTCGACCAGGCTGGCTTGAACTCACAAAGATCCGCCTGCCTCTGCCTCCCAAGTGCTAGGATTAAAGGTGTGCAGCACCACGCCCAGCAAATTTTTAAGAAAATACTTTTACCCCTCAACTTGACAAGTGGATAGAGAAAATGTGGTACATCTACACAATGGAGGTCTATGCAGTGGTAAAGAAAGATGACATCATGCTGGAGAGACCGCCTAGCGGTTAAGAGCGCCGACCGCTCTTACAGAGGACCCGGGTTCGATCCCCAGCACCCACATGGCGGCCGAGAACCGTCTAAAACTCCAATTCCAGGAGAACTCCAGTTCCAGGGGAATCCGACACCCTCTTCTGACTTCCGCGGCATTGCATGACACGGGTGCACAGACCTACATGCAGAGAATACATTCATACACATACAGAAATAAATAAATTTTTTTTTATTTCTGTATGTGTACGAATGTACTGTCTGCATGTAGGTCTGTGCACCCGTGTCGTGCAATGCCGCGGAGTTCAGAAGAGGGTCTCGGATTCCCCTGGAACTGGAGTTCTCCTGGAATTGGAGTTACAGACGGTTCTCGGCCGCCATGTGGGTGCTGGGGATCGAACCCGGGTCCTCTGCAAGAGCGGTCGGCGCTCTTAACCGCTAGGCCATCCCTCCAGCCCCGAAATAAATAAAATTTTTTAAAAAAGATGACATCATGAACTTTACAAGGAAATGGATGGAGCTAGAAGATATCATGCTAAGTGAAGTAATACAGTCCCAGAAAAACGAGGAATGGTATCCCTCATGTGTGGATGCTAGCACCAATTACCTGATTGTATGGCAAACTGAAAACAACTGTGCTCTAATATTGTGAATCCCTTAAAACATAAAAATTAAGCCGGGCGTGGTGGCACTCACCTTTAATCCTAGCACTTGGGAGGCAGAGACAGGCGGATCTTTGTGAGTTCAAGACCAGCCTGGTCTATAGAGTGAGTTCCAGGACAGCTGGGGCTACAGAGAAACCCTGTCTCAAAAACACCAATAAATAAATTAATTAATTAATTAACTAATTAATTAATTAAAAAATTTTTAAAAAACAACTGAAACAAAAAAAAATATTTTTACTTTGTGTTTGTGAGTGTATTGCTTGCATGTGTGCAAGTGCACCTGTGTTGTGCAGTGCCCACGGAGGTCAGAAGAAGGCATGAGATTCCCTTGGAACTGGAGTTACAGGCAGTTGTTAACCACCATGTGGGTGCTGGGAATTGACTCTGGGCTCCTCTGTCAATTCTGAGCCATCTTTCCAGTCTTGGGTGGCATGGAACTCACTATGTAGACCAGACTAGCCTTCAACTCACAGAGATCCTCCTTCTGCCTCCTGAATGCTGAAATCAAGTGTGTGACACCAAACCCATCTTTTTTAAGACTTTTTTTTTTTCGAGACAGGGTTTCCCTGTAGTCCCAGCTGTCCTGGAACTCTCTCTGTAGACCAGGCTGACCTTGAACTCACAGAGATCTGCCTGCCTCTGCCTGCAAGTGCTGGGATTAAAGGCATGCACCACTACACTGAACAAGATTTCATTTTTTAAAAAATTATTTATTTATTTATTTATTTATTTATTTATTTATTTATTTATGTGTATGAATGTACTGTCTGCACGTAGGTTTATGCACCCCTGTCGTGCAATGCCGCAGAGGTCAGAAGAGGGTCTTGGATTCCCCTGGAACTGGAGTTCTCCTGGAATTGGAGTTACAGACCGTTCTCAGCTACCATGTGGGTGCTGGGGATCGAACCCGGGTCCTCTGCAAGAGCAGTCAGTGCTCTCAACTGCTAGGCCATCTCTCCAGCCCAAGATTTCATTTTTAATTATATGTAGTGTCTGAATGTGGACTTGTGCACCTAAATGCAGTGCCCTGGGGGCCAGAAGGAGGTATTGGATCCATGGAGCTGGAGTTACAGGCAGTTGTGAGCCACCTGATATGGGAGCTGGGAACCAAAATCTAGTGCTCTGCAAGAGCCCTCAACCCCTGAGCCATCTCTCCACCCCCTAAAATTTTTAGACCAGGCTGGGGTTGAACTCACAGAGATCTGCCTGCCTCAGCCCCCCGAGTGCTGGGATTATAGGCATGAACCACAATGCCCAGCTCATTTCCTGTTTTTAAATTTCTAGAGAGATGGCTCAGCAGGTAAAGCACACTGCAGCCTGCCTGCACCTGCACCTCCACCATGAACCATAAGCTAAAACAGCAGCACAATAAATAAAGTGCTAAAAAATTTTAAATCGTGGGGCTGGAGAGATGGCTCTGTGGTTAAGTCCCCCGAGTGCTCTTGCAGAGGACCTGAGTTAGAATTCCAGCACCCACATGGCAGCTAAGAACCGTCTTGGGCCGGGCATGGTGGCACAAACCTTTAATCCCAGCACTCGGGAGGCAGAGGCTGGCAGATCTCTGAGAGTTCAAGGCCAGCCTGGTCTACATAGCTAACTCCAGGCCAGCTGGGACTAAAGGGAGACCCTGCCTCAAAAAGACCAAAAAAAATTTTTTTTTAATTGTGTGTGTGTGTGTGTGTGTGTGTCTATGTTCTCAGCTTTTTTTTTAATTATATGTCTGTGTGTTTATACATAGGAGTGCAGTGCTAGAGTTATGGGTTGTTGTGAACTGCCTGTGTGGCACTGGGAATGGTACTCGTATCCTCTGGAAGAGCAGCATATACTCAACCACGGAGCCGTACCTCCAGCCCCGTAAAATCTTTTTTTTAGTCTTTTTGAGACAGGGTCTCCGTGTAGCTCCAGCTGACCTAGAACTCACTCTGTAGACCAGGCTGGACTTGAACTCACAGAGATCCACCTGCCCCTGCCTCCCAAGTACTGGGATTAAAGGCATGTGTCACTATGCCTGGCTAGTATTTACTTTTACTTTATCTGTATGAGTGTTTGCCTGGTTGTATGTAAATGCACCATACTGGTGCCTGGTGCCTATGGAGTCAGAAGTCAGAAGAGGGCATCACTTCCCCCAGAACTGGAGTTAAAGATGATTGTGAGTTGCCATGTGGGTGCTGGGAACTGAATCCAGGTCCTCTGCAAGAAGGGCCAGGGCTTTTAGCCACTAAGCCATCTCTCCAACCCCAATAAATAAAACCTTTAAAAAAAAAGTTAAACAAAGTTATGGGAAGGATCACCTGTCTGGGATAAAAGAGAGAGTAGTAGGGAACCACGTCTGTCCACTCACCACTTGAAAGCCATACTTGGAAGGAAAGATTTAATTGACGTTAGGTTTATTTAAGAGCAGGCATGCTAAGGATATGGGAAAGAGCCACTGTCCTCCTGAAAGTACCATCTTTAGTGGACTTTATAGGACGGAGAGATAGGAACAATGTGAAAGGGGCAGAAAAGCTCCGTGCTATCAGACCCTCGTGTGTGAGGCATTCCCATGCTCCATACCAGCTGGAAAATATTTAATCGGACACACTGCTTTTCTGCAGGTTAGATTCTATGAAGGACCAGCCAGTGCCTCCAAAGAGCAAGAGAGTGCTGGGTGTTTGGTTGGTTGGTTTTTTTGAGATGGTCTCCCTACAGCCCCAGCTGTCCTAGAACTCACAGAGATCCACCTGCCTCTGCCTCCCAAGTGCTGGGATTACAGACCTGCGTCACCCCCTGGAGAAGATGCTGTTTTCAAAAGCAGGAGGGGGACAACTGAGGAGACAGCAGGAGGCTAGGGCTGGGGGGTACTCAGAGGTAGAGTGCCTGCATCAAATGCATGAGAGTAGGACTACACACCTGGCTCTCTGCTGGTTTTAAAGTTCCTTTCTTTTTTCTTTTTTTTTTTCTTTTTTTGACATAATTTCATGTATTCCAGGATGGCCTCAAACTCACCATGTAGCTAAGAATGTCCTAGAACTTCAGATCCTCCTGTATCTCCCTCCAAAGTGCTGGGGTTATAGGCATACTTGGCCATGCAGGGTTTATACAGTCCTGGGAACTGAATCCAGGATTTCCTGCATGATAGGCAAGCACTGTACAGACTGAGCCACATTCCCACCCCAGGGCCCTCTTTCATTGATATCTGGAGATGTGCATTATTTTCTGTTGAGCCCAGCTCTATATTTAAACTTGTCTTCTTTTTCTTAGAATATTTTATCTAGCATTACTGTATTAGTACAAAGAAGGAGGTCATTGTTGGTTCAATTCTCTGTACCAGAACCAAAAATCCCAAAAGTTTTTTTCTACACGCTTCTTCAATGACCCCAGACTTGCTTGTCTGGATAGCTCAGTGCCAAGCCTGATAACCTGAGCTCAATACCCAGAACTCACATTGTAGAAAGAACAGGTGCAGCCCACTGTGGCCTACACAATAAATAAATGTAACAACCCCAGATTTGGTTTGCTAAATTAGATGCTGTACTCTGCATTTTTTGGCCAACATTTTAGATAGGATCACAGTGAGGATAGAATAGGAACCCTGAGGTAGAGCACGAGCTGGCTAAAAAACTTTACAACAGTCTTCAAGTCCAAGGCCTTGCCAGTTGCTTCATAAAAACACAAAGATTACCAGGCTACAGAGAGGAGAGATGTGTTATTTTTCAATTTAAGGGATAATGGGTTCTGTTATTTCATTACTGTAAGTACAGGAGAAAACACTTATTTTTGAAATTGGCTGGCAAATGTCCTTTGTACACAGATGAACTTTACCCCTCAGGCAAAGAAGCCTCTGCTATGTGCTGGGTGATATGTCGTATTTAAATTTCCTGCTAGGCACGATGTCATTCGGGAGGGCTACAGCAGGCGGACTGCAAGTTGAAGGCCAGACTAGGTTGCACAGAGAGACCCTGTCTCCAAAACAAACCCCCTCGGACCCTGTGCCATGGTCCAATACACATAGAAAAATGGGATTTTACCACTGTATAATGAAATATGTATTATATTTTTTAATTTTTTTCTGTCTCTCCCCTTATACTACAAACCCCACAGGGGAAAATGCTGTTTTCTTATCTACTTTATAAGCTGGTAAGAGTCCTGGCTAAAGAATGAAGTCCTGGGCTGGAGAGATGGCCTAGCAGTTAAGAGCGCCGACTGCTCTTACAGAGACCCAGGTTCGATCCCCAGCACCCACTTGGCGGCCGAGAAGCGTCTGAAACTCCAATTCCAGGAGAATTCCAGTTCCAGGGGAATCCGACACCCTCTTCTGACTTCCGCGGCATTGCACACGGGTGCACAAACTTGCATGCAGACAGTGCATTGATACACATACAGAAATAAATAAATGCTGGGCGTGGTGGCGCCCGCCTTTAATCCTAGCACTTGGGAGGCAGAGGCACGCGGATCTCTGTGAGTCCGAGGCCAGCCTGGTCCACAGAGTGAGTTCCAGGACAGCCAGAACTACAGGGAGACCCTGTCTCAAAAAGACAAAAAAAAAAAAAAAATACTGGCTGCTGCTACAGAGGATGTGGGTTCAATTCCCAGCACCAACATGGCAACTAGCCTGTAACTCCAGTTCAAAGGGAATCTGACACCCCCTTCTGTCCTCTGTGGACATTGTACAACATGGGTGCACTTACATATGTGCAAGGAATATACTCAGACATAAAATAAAAATAATAAAATATTAAAAAATAATTGCTTATTATTTTATGTGCATGACTGTAAGCACATCTGTGTCATACAATGCCTGTGAAGGTCAGAAGAGGGTGTTACATCCCCAGAACTGGAATTACAGACGGTTGGTAGCCACCATGTGGGTACTGGGAACTGAACCCAGATCCTCTGTAAGAGCAGCCAGGGCTCTAAACTGCTGAACCATCTCCCCAGCTCCTTTCCTCAGTCTTGTTACTGTTCCTTTCTCTACCTACTACCTTTAATAAGGCTTGGCTTATCTTTGAGAAGAAAGATTCCTTATTAGTACTGTTTCCAGACAATTCTCTCAGACATTCCTTCCTTTATTTTAGACTTTACCATCTTGATACTCTATTCTCATTTTCTGTCTCCCCATCTTCTTTCCTCCCTTTTTCTTTTCATAAAATTTGCTTATTTGCCCCTCCCACCCCCCACTACCACAAATTATGCAGTTGAGTTTCCCACATTTGGGGAAATTGCAGGGGTCAGCATGGAGTGCAATGGATAAGCCTCGCCCTGGGAAAACCACCTTCGTGATCATGGTATCTCCCCTGCCTAAGTATACCTTTTTTGTTTTTGAGACAGGGTGTTGTGTAACCAAGGCTGGCTTTGAACTTCTAATTTTCTTGCTTTCATCTCCTGAGTGCTGGGATTATAGGTATGTGCTGGAGGCTGGGGTGAATTCATTTAGAATGAAAGGGAGATCAGGAATTTCTGAGAAGCAGCTCGGAGCCCAGACAGGGAGCTCATCTAAGATCTTTTCAATTGGAAAACCAAGTGCCAAGCTCTGAATTCTTCTTTTGTTCCATGGGAAAACCATCCTGGAATAGTCTCCTTTGATTTAATATCTATCTCCCTCTAGTTAGTGCATACTTTAATCAGGACCTAAGTGCATTCTGTTATTGCCAGCTATCTTATCTGCTTTTACTGAGATTTATGTATGCTCTTTTTATTTTTTTTATCTTTGTATGTGTACGAATGTACTGTCTGCCTGCGGTGCTCTTAACCACTAGGCCATCTTTTTTAATGTGTAAGATGTTATGTCTGGCATTTGCCCGGTTTGTGCACCCTGTTGTGAGCAATGCACGGAGGTCAGAAAGGAGTCTCAGGATATCCCCTGAAACTGGAGTCTTCCATGGAATTGGAAGCCAAGACTGTGTTCTTAGCCGCCTGTGGGTGCTGAGGATCGAACCCGGGGTCTGTGCCAAGAGCAGTAGGTGCTCTTAACTGACATAGCTATCTCGCAGTGAACTCAGGATTCAGACTCGGACATCGCGGGTCGATATTTTTCATTTTTCAAAGTAGCATGTTTATTTTAAAGTCAATTGGTCGGAGAGATTTTGAATACCTTTTACCCGAGGCTGTTGTTATGTTTTTTTTTCTCGCTCCACAGAGAGAAGATTCTACAGGGGTGAACCCAATAAGAGCCATATTGCTGAACACTCCTGTGTGCCAGACACCATGTATTTAATCCTTCTCAAGCCCTCTAGGCTGGTAGCACTGCCATTCTAATTTAATAGATGGATCAGGACGGAGCGAGAGCAGCAAGAGGAGGCAAGCAGCTTGCCAAACATGGGGCCAGTGAAAGTGGGCGGGGCTCCAATCCATGCTCTTAAGCAATGAAACATTGTCTCTACACAGATTCTAGAATATTCTTCTAGGCTGAAAATTTGCTTCACTCAAGTTATTTTTTTCTTATGCTTACGTTTAATTTATTATTTATTTATTTAAGTTTATTTATTTATTTATTTATTTATTGTGTATGTCCGTGGGTGGGCATGTGGAGGTTGTTGGACAACTTTTGGGAGTTGCTTCTCTTCTTCTACCATGTGGGTACCAGGAGATTGACTTTTAGATTGCAGACTTGGGGCGAAGTGCTGGCGCTCACATATGTGTATTTGTTTTTTGTGGCAAGGTCTCATGTAGTCCAAGACGGCTTCAGATTTACTGGGGAGCAAAGAACAACCTTGAACTACTTTTGAAATCACGCCTTCTTTACCTCTTCTTACCGAGCCATTGCTAGGATGAACAGGGCCTGTGGTCACCACATTTGTTATGAGTTGCTGGGCATGGAATTCAGGGGGATTCGTGCACCCCTAGTACACTCCCCTTTTGTGTGTGACAGGATATTACTGTGTAACCTAGGTTAGGCTTGGAACTCGATGTGTTCATCCAGGCCAGCCTTGGAAACCTTGTGGAGCCTCCTGCCTCACCCTTCTGAGTGCCAGAATTGTAACTGTGAGTCACTACACCCAGTCTTTTAATTATTATTTGTTCATAAGCTAACCTTTCTAAGGACCCATTACACTTACTAGGACTTCATTCTTTTTTGTAAATTTTATTTATTTTTTCTATGTATATGAATGTACTGTCTGCATGTCAGTGTTGCTGCACCTGTCGTCATGAACAATGCCGCAGAGGTCAGAAGAGGGTGTGGATTGCCCCTGGAAAAACTGGAGTTAAAGAGCGGTTCTCAGCCCGCCATATGGTGATGCGCGGATCAAACCACTGGTCCTCCGCAAGGAGCGTAGTTGGAGCTCTAAACTCTAGCGGACTCCATTCTCTCCAGCCCACTAGGACTATCATTGTTTGTGTTTAGTGTGTGTGGTGTGTGTGTGTATGTGTGTGTTGTGGTGTATGTAATGTACCTTTTGCATTTGTAGGTTTGTGCACCTCGTGTCAGTGCAATGCCTGCGGAGGTCATGAAGAGGGCTCTCGATCTCCTGATTGGAGTTCCTGAATTGATTTCAGATGGTTTCTTTAGCCGCCATGTGGGTGCGGGGATCGAACCTGGTCCCTGCAAGAAGCAGTCAGTCTCTTAACCGCTAGGTCCATCTTTCCAGCTCATCAGGACTTCATTCTTTTTTTTTTTTTTTTTTTTTTTTTTTTTTTTGTGTCTTTTTTGAGACGGGTCTTCCCTGTAGTTTCCGTTCTGTCCTGGAATCACTCTGTGGGACCGGCTGGCCTCGACTCACAAGATCCGCGATGCCTCTGGCCTCCCAAGTGCTAGGATAAAGGAGCGGCGGGCGCCACCAGCCCAGCATTTATTTATTTGCTGTATGTGTATCAATTGCACCTGTCTGCATCAAGTTTGTGACTGCCGTTGTTGCAATGCCGCGGGCAAGTCAAGAAGAGGTGCTCGGATTTCCCCTGGAAACTGGAATTCTCCTGGAATTGGAGTTTCAGACGCTTCTCGGCCGCAAGTGGGTGCTGGAGGATCGTAAACTCATGGGTCCTCTGTGAGAGCAGCTGGCGCTCTTAACTGCTAGGCATCTCTCCAGCCGCAGGACTTCATCTTTAGCCAGGACTCTTACCAGCTTATAAAGTAGATAAGAAAACAGCATTTTCCCCTGTGGGGTTTGTAGTATGGGAGAGGGGAGAAGACCGAAGAAAAATAAATTAAAAATATAATACAATTTCATAATACTACAGTGGTAAATGGATCCCACTTTTTTCTATGTTGTAATTAGGACACCGATTGTTACTGTGAATGTGGTCTCAACCAGGTCTCCGTCCCGAAGGGGGGGTTTTTTTGGTTATTTCATATTTGGGTACAGGACTATGTTCGGTCTACTCTATGGCCCAAACCTCAGGTCCTGGCCTTCGAACTTTGCAGTCCGCTGGCCCACTGAGGTAGCACCTCACCTTCCATCGAATGACATCGTGCCTAGCAGGAAATTTAAATACGACATATCACCCAGCACATAGCAGAGGCTTCTTTGCCTGAGGGGTAAAGTTCATCTGTGTACAAAGGACATTTGCCAGCCAATTTCAAACATACAGTGTTTTCTACCTGTACTTACAGTAATGAAATAACAGAACCCATTATCCACTTAAAATTGAAAAACATACAAATCCTCTCCTCTCTGTAGCCTGGTAATCTTTTTGTTTTTATGAAGCAACTGGCAAGACCTTGGACTTGAAGACTGTTGTAAAGTTTTTTAGCCAGCTCGTGCTCTACCTCAGGGTTCCTATTCTATCCTCACTGTGATCCTATCTAAAATGTTGGCCAAAAAATGCAAGAAGGTACAGCAAGATCCTAATTTAGTCAAAACCAAATCTGGGGTTTGTTACATTTATTTTATGTGGTAGGCCCACCAGTTGGGCTGCCATCCTGTTTTTTCTACAATGTTGAGTTCTGGTGTATTTAGAGCTTCAGGTTATCAGGCTTGGCACTGAGCTATCCAGACAAGCAAGTCTGGGGTCATTGAAGAAGCGTGTAGAAAAAAACTTTTGGGATTTTTGGTTCTGGTACAGAGAATTGAACCAACAATGACCTCCTTCTTTGTACTAATACAGTAATGCTAGATAAAATATTCTAAGAAAAAAGAAGACAAGTTTTAAATATAGAGCTGGGCTCAACAGAAAATAATGCACATCTCCAGATATCAATGAAAGAGGGCCCTGGGGTGGGAATGTGGCTCCAGTCTTGTACAGTGCTTGCCTATCAGCAGGGAAATCCTGGATTCAACGTCCCGGACTGTAAAACCCTGCATGCCAAGTATGCCTATAACCCCAGCACTTTGGAGGGAGATACAGGAGGATCTGAAGTTCTAGGACATTCTTAGCTATCCTGGTGAGTTTGAGAGGCCCACCCTGAATACATGAACATATGTACAAAAAAAAAAAAAAAAAAGAAAAAAGAAAAGGAATTTTAAAACCAGCAGAGAGCCAGGTGTGTAGTCCTACATTCATGCATTTGATGCCAGGCTCTACCTCTGAGTACCCCCCAGCCCTAGCCTCCTGCTGTCTCCTCAGTTGTCCCCCTCCTGCTTTTGAAAACAGCATCTTCTCAGGGGGTACGCAGGTCTTGTAATCCCAGCACACTTGGAGGCAAGGGGCAGGTGGCATCTCTGTGAGTTCAAGAACCAAGCTGGGGCTGTAGGGAAGGACCAATCACAAAACACAACCAACAACCAAACACCCAGCACTCTCTTGCTCTTTGGAGGCACTGGCTGGTCCTTCATAGAATCTAACCTGCAGAAAAGCAGTGTGTCCGATTAAATATTTTCCAGCTGGTATGGAGCATGGGAATGCCTCACACACGAGGGTCTGATAGCACGGAGCTTTTCTGCCCCTTTCACATTGTTCCTATCTCTCCGTCCTATAAAGTCCACTAAAGATGGTACTTTCAGGAGGACAGTGGCTCTTTCCCATATCCTTAGCATGCCTGCTCTTAAATAAACCTAACGTCAATTAAATCTTTCCTTCCAAGTATGGCTTTCAAGTGGTGAGTGGACAGACGTGGTTCCCTAACTACCTCTCTTTTATCCCAGACAGGTGATCCTTCCCATAACTTTGTTTAACTTTTTTTTAAAGGTTTTATTTATTGGGGTTGGAGAGATGGCTGTGGCTAAAGCCCTGGCCCTTCTTGCAGAGGACCTGGATTCAGTTCCCAAGCACCCACATGGCAAACCCTTTAAATCACTTTAACTCCCAGTTCTGGGGGAAGTGATGCCTCTTCTGGACGTCTGACTCCATAGCACCAGGCACCAGTATGGTGCACTTTAATACAACCAGCAAACACTCATACAGATATAAAAAAAATAATACAGCCCTAGCATAGTGACACACCTTCTAATCCCGTACTATGGAGGGCAGGGGGCAGGTTGATCTTCTGTGAGTTCTAATGTCAGCTGGGTACTACCGCGTGAGTTTAAGTCAGCTGGAGCAACACGGTAGAACCTTGTACAAAAAGACCAAAAAAAAGATTTATACGGGGCTGGAGGTACGGCTCCGTGGTGAGTATATGCTGCTCTTCCAGAGGGATACAATTTACCCAATTCCCGAGTGCCACCACAGGGCCGTTCACAACAACATTATAACTCTAGCATGCCTCCTATGTTGATCCGAAAGACATCAACAGCGACAATAATAATAAAAAAAAGCTGCGAACATAGACAACACACCCACACACACCACTAACAACTAAAAATTTTTTTTGCGTCTTATTTTGAGGCAGGTCTCCATATAGTCCAAGCTGGCCTGGGACTTACGTCTATTGTAGACCGAGTGCTGGCCTGAAACTACGAGAACTGTGCACAGCCCCCTCTGCCTCCCGAGTGCTGGGTTATTAACAGGTTTTTGCCACCACATGCCCGGCGCCCAAGACGGTTCTTAGCTTGCCCATGTGGGTGCGGAATCTATACTCTAGGTGCTCTGCAAGAGCAACTCGGGGGACTTAACCACAGAGCCCATCTCCTCCGCCCCCGATTTAAAAAAATTTTTAAGCACTCTTATTATTAGTGCTGCCTGTTTATAGCTTTATGGTATCATGGTGGAGGTGCAGGTGCAAGGCAGGCTGCAGGATGCTTTACCTGTTGCAGCCATACTCTCTAGAAGATTTAAAAACAGCGAAATGAAGCTGGGCATTGGTGGTCATGCCTATAATCCCAGCACCTCGGAGGCTAGAGGCAGCAGATCTCTGTGAGTTCAACCCCAGCCATGGCCTAAAAATTTTATGGGGGTGGAGAGATGTGCTCAGGCGGTTGAGGGCTCTTGCAGAGCACTAAGATTTTTGGTTCCCAGTCCCAATATCAGGTGGCTCATAATGCCCTTGTAACTCCAAGGCCCATGGATCCTTAACCTCCGTCTGGCCCCGGGCACCTGCATTTAGGTTGCAACAAGTCACATTCAGACACTAATATAATATAAAATGCAAAATCTTGGGCTGGAGAGACTACGCTGCATTGCCAAAAACAGCTGATGCTCTTGCAGAGGCCCCACTGAGGTTTCGATTCCCCAGACTCACAAGCTCTTGGTAGCTGAGGAAGAACCGGTCTGTAACACTAGCCCAATTCCAGGAAAAACTCCAGTTCCAGGGGGAATCCAAGACCCTCTTACTGACCTCTGCGCCATTGCAACGACAGGGGGGCATAAACCTACGTGCAGACACGTACATTCCATAACACATTAATAATATACACAATAAATAATAAATAAAATAAATAAATAATACATCATAATTTTTTAAAAAAATGACAAATCTGTTTCATTGTAGTGGTGGCATGCCCTTTAAAATCCCAAAAGCACAGCACTTGCAGGCAGGGCAAGGCAGATCTCCTGTGACGCGTTCAAGGTCAGCCTGGTCTACAGGAGAGTTCCAGGACAGCTTGGGACTACACATGGGAAACGCTGTCCTCGAAAAAAAAACAAAGTCTTAAAAAACGATGGGTTTGGTGTCACACACTTGATTTCACAGCATTCAGGAGGCAAAGGAGGATCTCTGGAGTTGAAGGCTAGTTCCTGGTCTACATAGTGAGTATTCCAGCCACCCCAAGACCTGGAAAGATGCCTCAGGAATTGACAAGAGGAGCCCAGATGTCAATTCCCAGCACACCCCTGGTGGTTAACAACTGCCTGTAACTCCAGTTCCAAGGGAGGATCTCATGGCCTCTTCTGACCTCCGTGGGCACTGCAACAACAAGGTGGCACTTGCACACATGCAAGCAATACACAAATTTACAAAACAAAAAAAATTTATTTTTATTTGTGTTTCAGTGTTTTTTAAAAAATTTTTTAATAATTAATTGAGTAATTAATTAATTAATTTTCATTATTGGTGTCTTTTGAGACGGTTTCTCTGTAGCCCCAGCTTGTTCCTGGAAACTCACTCTATACGACGCAAGGCTGCGTCTTGAACTCACAAAGATCCGCCTGTCTCTGCCTCCAAGTGCTAGGTTCAAAGGTGAGTGCCACCACGACGCGCCTGGCTTACTTTTTTATGTTTAAGGGATTCACAATATTAAACAGTTTTAGCACAGATAGAATCATTACTCAGTTTTGCCATAAACGAATGCTCAGCATCCACAATGAGGCAATACCATTCCGCGTTTTTCTGGGACTGTAATTAACCTATCACTAATTAGCATGATATCTCTTAAGCTCCATCCTTTCTTGTAAAGTTTCATGATCGCTCTTTTTTGAAAAATCTTTATTATTTCGGGGGGGGCCTGGAGGGATGGCCTATGCGTGTAAGAGCGCCGACCGCTCTTGCAGAGGACCGCGGTTCGATCCACCAGCACCCACATGGCGGCCAGATCCACCGTCTGTAAATCCAATTTCAGGAGAATCCAGTTCCGGGGAATCCGTAGACCCTCTTCTGACACTCCGCGGCCATTGCACGACACGGTGCTGCACAGACCTACATGCAGATCGTACATTCTACACATTACAGAAATAAAAAAAATTTATTTATTCTGTATGTGTCATGAATGGTATTGTCTCTGACTGTAGGTCTGTGCCCCGGTCATGCATGCCTGCGGGAGTCAGAAGAGGTGTCGGATTCCCCTGGAACTGGGTTCTCCTGGATTGGAGTTTTAGGACGGTCCTCGGGCCGCCCATGTGGTGCTGGGGATCGACCCCGGGTCCTCTGTAAGACAGGTCGGCGCTCGATTAACCGCTAGTGACGGTCCTTCTCCCAGCATGAGTCATCTCTTTACATTACCACGACATCAGACCCCATTGAGTTATTCACACACCATGATCACATTACAGAACCGTTAAGGTTCCGAATTCAGCGAAGAGATGAGCTTGAGGACGCCAGGAGTTCCAAGTAACAAGGTCTTAAGCCTCTCTTCCATTTACGATCGCTCAAAGCATTTCTGATGTGGATAGATCTTTTGTGTAGATGACATTTCACCACTTCAGTGAGGGTGTATTTTTAATTGGTTGCACACCTTTAATCCTAGCACTTGGGAGGCAGATGGCAGGCGGATGTTTGTGCAGTTTCAAGCCAGCCTGGTCGAACCAGAGTGAGTCAGGGCAGCTGGGGCATACAGGGAGACCCTGCTTCTCGAAAAAGTACTCTAGAAATTAAAAAAAAATTAATAATGAATAGGGCTGGAGAGTATTACCTAGCAGTTGGTTTAGAGCCCACTGCTCTTGCAGAAACCAGGTTCGATTCCCCACACCACACATGGATGGCTTTAAGAGCACTGTTCTGTAACTTCCATTCCAGGAGAAACACCAAGTTCCAGGGGAATTTGAGACCCTCTTCTGACCCGAAGCATCTGCATTGAGACATCGGTTTGATAACTCTAATTGCAGACAGTACATTCATACACTATACAAAAATAATAAAGATTTAAAAAAAAAATAGAAAAAAAAATAAAAAAATAGGCCTGGAGAGGTGGCGATTGTTAATCCTAGCACTGGAGGCAGAGCAGGTGGATCTTTGATTTAGACCTTGTTCTTTTTTTTTTTACAGAGTGAGTCCAGACAGCTGCGGGGCTAGGGAGACCCTGTCTCGAAAAACGCCCCCCCCAATATGAAAAAAATTGAACAAAAATAAGCCCGGCGTGTTGTGGTGCATGGCCTTAATCCTAGCACTGGGAGAGGAGATGCAGGCGGATGAGCAATTTGTTTGAGTTCAAGGCCAGCATGGTCTACATAGCAAGCTCCAGGACAGCGACGTCACGGAAGACCCTTCCTCAAAAAAGACTAAAGTAAAATAAAATGAATTAATAACAATAATAAATAAATAAACAAAAAAATTTTCACACTCCAGATTGAGATGAGTGATACTGGGGAAAGAATGAGCTACGCTTATGTCAATGAATTGCCAAGGATTGTCAAGGACTAAGATATTTCTGGGTCTTTCTCTGAAATTTATCTGTTAAAGATTGGATTATATATAACCTTCTCTCCCTAAAAGCAAGTTCTTTAAAAAAAATAAAAAATAAGTGTCTGGGAACTCTGGAGAGATGGCCCCCCAGCTGGTTAGAGAGCTGCACGCTCTTACAGAGGACGGGTTCGATCCCACAGGCACCCACTATGCGGTCTGAGAACCGTCTGAAACCCCAATTCCGGAGGAACTACCAGTTCCAGGGGAATCCGAGACCTCCTGACCTCCGCGGCTTGCACGACACGGGTGACAAAAACTTGCATGGCGGAGCAGTACATTCATAACACCATAGACATAGAATAAAATTAAATAAATAAAAAAGTTAAAAAAAAATAAAAAATAAAAAAATAAAGTTTTTTTTTATAATCTTTTTTTTTATTTTTGAGATAAGGTTCATCTGTAAACAAAGATAGAATTTGATAAATGTTTTTCTCTTCATTTGCAAACACCTTTATCTCTGTGTTTCTCCTCCTTTCATACTTCTTCTTTTTTTTTTTTTTTTTTTTTTTTTTTTTTTTTTTTTTTTTTTTTTTTTTTTTTTTTTTTCCTTTTCCTTCTCTTCCTTTTTTTTTNAAAAAAAAAAAAAAAAAACAAGAAAATGAAAATTATCATGTTGGGTGAATGCCATCCAAAATTTAATTAATCTGCATTTCAATAGCTGTCAAATACGTAATTTTGAACGCAGATTCATGGGCTTTATTTGTGATTCCAAACAGAGACCTAGGAGTGTGTATTTTTTTTATTTATTATTTTTATTTATTTATTATTTATTTATTTGGTCTTTTTGAAACAGGTTCCCTACAGCCTTAGCTGACCTGGACTTCTGAGTAGACCAGGCTGGTCTTGAACTCACAGAGATCCTCCTACCTCTATGTGTGCCACCATGCCAGGTGATTTCTTTTTATTTTTTATGTGTATGAGTGTACTGTCTGCATGTACCTAAGTCCACCCATGTAGTACAGTGCTCTATGAAGTCAGAAGAGGGTGTAGAATCCCCTGGAACTGTTATGGACAGTTGTTAGCTGGCATGGGAGTGTTGGAATTCGAACCCAGGTCCTCTACAAGAGCAGTGTTCTTTTCTTTCTTTCTTTCTCTTTTTTTTTTTTTTTTTTTTGTCTTTTTAGGAGCTCGCTGTGTAGACCAGGCTGACTTTGAACTCACAGAAATTCACCTGCCTCTACCTCTGCCTCTACCTCCTGAGTGCTGGGATTAAAGCCGTGTACCACTACACCTGGCAAGAAAGTGTTCTTAAATGCTGAGCCATCTCTGTAGCCCCCAGGAGTATGTT
This sequence comes from Rhizomys pruinosus, assembly GCA_009823505.1. Classification (NCBI taxonomy): domain Eukaryota; kingdom Metazoa; phylum Chordata; class Mammalia; order Rodentia; family Spalacidae; genus Rhizomys; species Rhizomys pruinosus. The sequence continues at coordinate 390,811 of VZQC01011640.1, forward strand.
TTTTGTTTTTGAGACAGGGGCTCCCTGTAGCCCCAGCTGTCCTGGAACTCCCTATGTAGACCAGGGTGGCCTTGAACTCAGAGATCTGCCTGCCTCTGCTTCTTGAGTGCTGGTGCTGGGATCAAAGGTGTGTGCCACCATGGCCAGCAGGAGTATGTATTTTTTAGCAAAGTTTTTAGGAGTTCTTTATCACCAGATCTGCTGTTTGGTTGGTTGGTTGGTTGGTTGGTTGGTTGCTTGCTTGCTTGCTTGCTTGCTTGCGATAGGTTCTCCCTACATAGCCCAGGATGGCCTCAAACTCATAATCCCTCCTGTCTCAGCCACCCAAATAGCTAAGATCACAGGCTGTGGAACCATTCTCAGCTGGACATGGTGGTGCATACTTGTAATCCCAGCACTTGGGAGATAGAAGCTGAAGGATCAGGAGTTCAAAGTCATCCTTATTCACATATTTAGTTTAAGACCAGTCTGGGCTACATAAAAATCTGTCACAAAAACGACAGAAGCTAGCAAGATGGCACAGCAGGTAAGGGATCTGACCACCAGGACTGAAAACCCGAGTTCAATCCCTGGGACCCGAATGGTGGTAGAGAGCTGATTCCCACAAGCTCTCCTCTGACCCTCACATGTGCACAGAGGTACTCAAACCCCACACACATACACAAATACATACATGCACCAAGTAAACAATAAGTGTAATAAAAACAATAACTTCCCAGCTTCAGATCTATATTTTTGCTTATTTATATGTTTTAACTTATTTCCTTATTTATTTATTCATTTATTTATTTTGAGACAGAATCTTATTCTGTAGCCAGGCAGGCCTGGAACTGATTATGTTGCCCAGTCCAGTCTCAACAGTCCTGTCTCTGTCTCCCCAATGCAGGGATGGCGGGATGGCCACCAGGACAGATTGGCCTTTTACTTTGTTTTTAAATTTTATTTATTTTAAGTTTATGTTTCTGAGTGTTTTGCCTGCATGCATGTAAGTGCACCTGTGTCAAGCAATGCCCCCAGAGGCCAGAAGAGGGTGTCAGATCCCCTGGAATGGAAGTTATAGACAGTCTTTAGCCACCATGTGGGTACTGGGAACTGAATCTGGGTCCTGTGGAAGAGCAGTGGACCTGGGTTCCATTCTCAGCACCCATATGGTGGCTAATAACTGTAACTCTAGTTCCAAGGAACTCCAACTCCTTCTTCTGACTCTCCAAGCATTGAATGACATGACACGGGTACACTTACACACACGTAGGCAATATACTCATACAAATAAAATAAAATAAAAATATATAAAACAGATTTTAGCAGGGCGTGGTGGCGCACGCCTTTAATCCTAGCACTCGGGAGGCAGAGGCAGGTGGATCTTTGTGAGTTCAAGGCCAGCCTGGTCTACAGAGTGAGTTGCAGGACAGCTGGGACTACAGGGAGACCCTGTCTCGAAAAGACCAAAAAAAAAAAAAATTCTGTAGAAGCTGTGTAAGATTGCAATTACTTGTTTGTTGAAAGTTTTAATACATGTATCTATCTTACCTATAACCTCCAAGGTAAGGTGTAAAAGCAGAGACGCATAGAGGCTGAGTATCCAAAGCTGAATAAAAAATCAGGATGAAAATAATTGGTGTTAACAATTAGCCCTTCTTACAGTGTTCACAATGTGTAACTAACCAGAGAGAAAAGAAAGTAATTATGGATTGTGTGATGCTGCTCTAAGTCAAATGCATTTGTGCAGAAAGGAAAGGCAAAAATGAAGAATTCTGAACCTCCATTGAAAGAAGGAGAATCCTTCTGTATAGAAGACAAATGGGAGCTGATTGCCTCCTCTCTCAATGCAGGCATCCAGAGCACAGATTGATGCTCTCTGACATGCCTTAGGAGGCTGTGTTGCCATAGACACATGCCCAATGCCACAATTCCCTTCCCTTCACACATTTCCTTCACAGAAGGAGTGTTGATTGAGATCAAACAAATTGGTGCAAAACTGTATATATGAAAGGGAAAACAGAATTAGAATGTGCCTGAGTTTCTTCCCTTTCTAGACTCGCTCCTCCAGACCTTTTCTCTGCCAATGGGAAGAGCCGTTCACTGAATGGTGCATATGTACATCCCAATGCTCTTTCTAAGCTCATTCAGTAATCCTTGAACTAAACTAAACTAAACTGGCAAAATCAAGGGCAGTTGTAAATTAATTGGGGAGTTTTCTGTTGTAAATTTATGTCTTGAGTAGTTGTATCTCTTTTGTTGCACTGGAGGGCATTTTCCAGGACTTTTCTCTCTGCAGAGAGAGAAATTAGATTAGCATCATTGTTATTTTACATTTCTGTCTTTTCAATAACATAGGCAAGATGAGTAACAACCTCATATGACAAATAGGAATCACCCAAGAACAGTTGTTCTTTTCCCAAGGGGAAGGAAAACTAAGTCTTATTAGTCATCTAATTAAAAATATACCATTCCTTGAAAGAGTATTCCACTGCTTGTAGAACTCTGTTGTAGGATTATTCATTGATAATTAGGTCTTGTTTAGTGTTGTCAACTGGACAGGATTTGGAATCACTTAAGTGATAAGCCTGTCATGGATTATTTATTTAGGTTAGCCTCCGGGCATGCCTCTGAAAGATTGTCCTGATTAGGTTAATCGAGATGAGAAGACCCACTGTTCTTGGGGAGGAAAGGGTTTATTTGGCTCACATCTCCCTGGTCACAGTTCATCACTGAGACAGCCCAGCATAGGAACTCAGGACAGGAACCTGGAGGCAGGAACTGAAGCACAGGCCATGGAGGAATGCTGCTTTCTGGCTGTCTCCCCTGGCCCATGCTCAGCCTTCTTTCTTTTACAATACACAACAGCCTGCCTAGAAGTGGCACCATTCACAGTGGCCTGGTCCCTCCCATATCACTCAGCAATCAAGAACGAGAGCGCGCGCGCACGCGCCACGGCAGTCCTCGGGGACGCGCCACTGCCCCTCTGCTTCTCTCAGCATTGCCCTTCATTGTTTTGAATCTACAGGCTTGAAATGGGTTCCCCTGCAAAGGCAGTACTCTCGCCTACTGTCCCGTCCTCCCGTCACTCTCTTCTCCCGCCTTTCTCTCTGACAATGTTCTACACTCCAATTATTCCTTCTTTTAGCCTCCCTATAAGGGGGGGGGAAAAGTCAGCTTAACGGGTGGGATTAGGGAGACACTCCAGACCTGGAGTCTCTGACGCAGCCCCTTTAGAGGATGTATGCCTCCATGCTGCTTCCCATTAGAGGACTCTCGTCCTCCACGCCGTTCCCCTAATCTTCTGAGGCTAAAAAACTTAACTTTCTTCCTACAGCTCTCTCCTCTCCACAGTCCACCGTACAGCTGCCCCATTTCTGCTGAGCCACAGGAAAGACCACATGGCAGGAAGCCTAAATTTACACCAGACCTGTAATAACTAATGCTATATATCTATATTCTAATTCTCTTGCGATTTACTTAATGGCATATTCTGATCCTTTCACAATTTTTGTTTTTTATATTTTGGTTATAAAACGTGCCTAAATGTTAAGGGATTTTTTCAGATTTTGACATTTTCCATGTCATTGTTTTTCCTTATAAACCCCATTTTAGTCAGAAAATCCATTTTTGTCTGTTTTGGGATAGAAGCCCTTGTGTCTGAGATTAAAAAGGTATGTTGACCACACCCTGCCGTCACTAGCAAAATCCACATTTCCCGCATGCAGTAAAACTACTTTGTACTTTACTGTGATCTTTTAAAAAGCCTATATCTAAGATTAAGAAGGTCTACTGAACCACACCCTCAACAACACCCTGCTCAACTAGCAGCCCATCCAGCATTTCCCTCGAGGAGTAATCTTTCACTTGGGGCTGGATCTTTTGATTTTTTTTCGACGAACTAAATTTGAATTCTAAGTAAATTAGCAGGTTAATAACCACAAGCCAGCAAGGCTTTTCCTGCTTCCCCAGTCCACCATCCTTCGCATGTGTACAAGAACAGGCTGTGTTGCAAAGCACAGTAAAACATACAGTCCTATATTTCCACCTAGAAAATGTCTTAAACTTCTAAGTGATTCTTTGAAAATGTGATAACTGTCTACAGCCCTGGACAAGGAAGGTCAACTTTAGATAAAAGGAAAATTTCCCACTGTCCAGAGTTAAAGGATACAATTAAATCATGTGTCTGTCCAAACCTGGACTGTGTGTTATCATCCATGTGTTATAACTGTTCTTCAAGGTGTCTTTGTAACTGTCATGTGTCCATGTTCTGTGTGTTAATTTCTGTCAAGACAAAGTGTCCACTTCAAACTTGTTTTATGTTGTGCACAAACAAAAATTAAGTCTACTTTTGGCATGCCTCTTAAAAAAAAATTTTTTTTTCAAAGGCCTGTTTTGAACCCGGGTTCCTAGGTTGCTACACTGTTTATCTGAAGGTTTTATGTCTTATCTGTCGAAATTATTTTCTTCACAGGTATAACTAAAAAATTTGTCTCTTTCCCCAGTTTTTTTTTTGTTTCCAGACATCTGAAGCCCTGATTTTTGACCCTTAACAGGTTCACTAACAGATTTATTTTCTTTTCCTCTCCTGTGCGATGCCACCGAGCCTTCTGACCAAGACAACGTTGGTTTAAAAAATTCCCTGATTCCATTTATACGCTGGTACTGTGACAGGACAATATGCTTCCCCTGCAAATTCCTTCCCCTCACAATAAACAGCCTAAGTACCTTTGATTGGGTCAGTTCTTAATTATTATACATAACATTCTGTTTCCATCACGTGTAAAGTATTTCAATAATAATCAGAGTTTTAAAAACCAAAGGTGCAAGATGGTCAGTCTTAGCCTTGGCAGCCCAATTAATCAGAGCTGCAATGTTTTTTTTCTAAAGGTTTTTTTTTTTTTCCAATCATGTGATGGATCAATACAAACTGGCTAGGACAAAGCAATCTTAAAGGAATGTGTCAGAAATGTTGGGTGCATGATATTGTTAAACAGCATATGAAGATCTATCTGTATGATTAAAATGCATGGGGGTTGCCCCGTTGCTTAACACAAACTTACAAAGTGTCATCATCGCCAAATGACGTATTTATTAGAACCATTATTTATGAGTGTATGCATGAAATACTGTTCACTTTTAAAAATTCTATAATGTAATTATTGGCATGTACAAGAAATTGTATTCCACCTAGCAAGTACTATATACCCAGTTACGCTGGGTGAAACAGACATGTAGTTCCACCCATATATCAAAATTTTTTTGTCATAAATCTGTTATAATAACTGTTGCACATGTTATTTTTAATATCTTTGGGAAAAAATAGGTTTTGCTTCCGGTGAATACACGGACAGTGCAAATGTAACCAATTGGGGTGAGCCTTAGTATATCTCTGCCTGGCTGCTGGTAATGTGACAATGCCCCCCTTACCGCTTCCATTGCCCCCTCCTTTCAAAGCTGTAATTCAAAATATGGGGACAAGTGATAAGGCCTTCATTTGAGAAGGTACTTTTACCCCCTTTATTATCTTGGGTTTTTTTCATGGGCTATGTTGTTAGAAACTTTTGCCTTCCAATGGTTTAAATCATTGTACTTTTGAGTACTTGAATGACCTTCATAGACCTTAAAGAACAAGTTGTAGGACTTACTGCACAGATTTAATGTCAACTTATACACATTAGCTGAAAAACCTCAATAATTGAAAGAACAAGTTGTAGGCCTTCATTGGACTAGCCTTTGCCCATTGTGGGCAATGCCATTGTTGGCCAGATATTTCTATATTGTATACAATAGGCTGAATACAAGCCAGCAACACAAGCCAAAGCGAAAAATAGCAGCACTTTTCCTACCTGTCTAACAGCCACTCCAGCCCCCTACCATGAGCTTTTATTATATTAGTCAGAATATTTGGTTCCACAGCAATTTAAGAATTGATTACAGTGCTTAAAGGAGGTCAATGTATCAAGTTTTTTTACTATAGGCGTTGTTTTTTTTAATGGGTAATTAATGTACCAAATTAATGCAAACAATCCTCTTGGGAGGTTTAGCAACCACTCTTAAAGCTCTAATCTGATTTTGCAAGAGGGATTTGATGGGACAATATTTTGGCCCCCACCCTCTGAGTCGACGTTGGGTCCTAGGGTCATGCATCTGCAACTTTGTGCATGTCCTGGGGCAGCGAGTCACCAGTCATCCCAGGACAGGGAGTTCTTGGAGATTCACTTAAAAGGACTTCATCCTGCAGTGTCCAGTCAAAAGAGAAAAGTCCATATGGAGAGGGGAGACTCCTCATGCTTCAAGGGAAGCTCTGGTCAAGCAAGGCCTGACCTTGTCCTCACATAGATGAAACTGGTGAAGAGAGCCAGGCGCAAGGCCTGAGTGACACCTTAAGGACCAGAAAACTTCAACTGAACTTAACACCAAAACAAACTTCATTTATTGGAGCTAACTGTGGGTTTCTAAACACCCCCAACAGGAAACTGTAAGCTAAAGAAGAGAAAAGAATAGGTTTTTATCAGAGAAATAGGTGAGAGCCCTACTGTGCCAAGTTAGGAATCTACTGTGTCATTTTAGAAAATATCTCAGAGATTAGTTTCAGACCTAATGCATCATGCCAGAAAATACCACCTTTAATATTCTCATGGTTATGGCTCTCATTCTGGACCCCCGTGTATTAAAGCTGGCACTCATTCTAGAGCTCTGTGTAACTAGGAACTTTTCCAATTTCTCAAACCAGTGTACACATCCTTTTTCCCTCTGCATTCCCTAGAACGGACCCTCCAATTGCTAATGCACCCGGTATCCCCCTGTTGGTCCATGCACTGTATACTCATGTAAGACTTAACCAGTTTCTTCTCTCAGTTGCAGACAAAAAGGCCGCCTACCAACAGCTGGCCACTGCTGACCCGGATTGGGCACTGGACACCCAAGGTGGTCAAAGCTGAAAAATCATGCTCTGATCTTCCAGCCTAGAATTCTTACCCCTCAACATCCATGTCCAGCTTGAAGTAGCTACAGAAGAAGGATCTCTGCCCCATTTTTGTCCACTAAGAGGAACCAAAAAGGCTGGAATGTCAGGGTGTTAGATCCAGAAGCCCATCGGAATGCAGAAACACCTAAGACGGGAGGTCCAAAAACCTGCTCTATCTACCAGGCATGGCCTTTGGTTATGCTAAAATGGGCCATCACCTATTATTCAGGAATCTTCTGCCTTTTTGGAAGGCAGATTCCAGACTCCTGCAGAGTGCTCTACCCAACCCCACTCCCACTGAATCCCGCTCCCCCCTTCTCCCTTAAATCCCCAAGCCCAAACGGCTATGTCGGTGTTTTCTGGTTCTCTCTCTCCCCTGAACATAGCCCCGGCTACTCTGAATTAAACTTTTCTCCGAAGAGCTTAGACCTCATGACCTTTCATTCCAGGGGGAGCACGCCATAACCCCACAACCCTTGAGCCTCATGAATCTCATTGTAACAATAAAAAGGGCACATGGATGCCAGTTGGGATCCAAGGATGCCAGGCATGGTGGCCACACAAACTTTAAACCCAGCACTCAAGAAAGCAAGGGCAGGCTCTCGATGAGTTCAGTCCAGTCTGTCTTATAGTTGAGTTCGAGGACCAGGACTGATATAGTGAGACCCATGGTCTCAAAAAAAAAAACAGCAGGGCAAATATGGGTTTGCGCACGCCTTTAATCCCAGACTCGGGAGGCAGAGAATAGGTGGATTCTCTGTGGGTTCCAAGGCCGCCTGGGTCTACAGAGTTGAGCTCCAGGACAGCTGTTACAAACCGGATGGGGAAGGAAGCCTCAGCGCGTGTCGGGGTCGGGGAGCGCGCGTCGCGTACCACCACCCCCCAAAACGTGTTCAAAACCCCCGCCGTGCAGAAATGTTTCCGAACCTTTCTCCTTCATGGTTGCAGGTTTCACGTAGGTATGATACATTGCTGTCTAATTGAGGTGTGCCTGCCTCGTATGTGTGAAGTATAATTAACGCCAGCGTGAGTCATTCCCCCTTAACTAGCCTAATTGCTGTTCCATGACTTTTCCACCTCATCAAATAGTAAGAAAATTAATATAAGCTGTGTGCAATGGTGGCGCACACGTTTTTAATCCTAGCAACTCAGGAGGCAGAGGCAGAGGCAGGCTGATCGCTTTGTGATTATCAAGGCTAAAAGCCTGGGTCTCAAGCAAGAGTGTTCCAAGGACAGCTGAGCTACAGGGAGACCCTGCTCGTAAGACCCGAAAAACAAAAATATATAATAAATAATAAATAAATAAATAAAATAAAATATTGTAAAAGTGCATCAAGAGATAAATTTTCCTATGACTTTTCCTGTTTCAAAGAACACTTTACTTAACCTTTATTTGAATACAAAATTGAATTCCAAATTAAAAAGAATTTCTTTTTTTCTTCGTGAAAAAGGGCCAGAAAAAATCAGAGCTGGTTATAACTTAAGTGTGCAAACACACTAAAGCTTTGCAAGACCTCTGTATAATGGGGTTCGTCAAAGAGCATTCTTTGGAGTTATGCTATCACAAGTATTCTTTGAGAATTTGTAGTTAAATGTCAATCTTTGTTTTCGCTTTTTCAGAAGACTCCTTTTCGAAAGCCCCAATTTGAAGTTTGTGAAACTGAAGGATCCTTGGGATGAGTCTCGTTGATGACTGACAGTTCCTCCTCAGGCGACTAGTTTTCTAGGGCTGTCAAAACAAAATACCGCAGACCAGGTGCCTTAAGCTGCAGACATGTATTCTCTCACTTTCTGGGGACTGAAGGTCAAGATCACGGTGTTGGCAGCTTTGCTCTTCCTGAGGCCTCGCTCACTTTGGCTTGCAGATGGCCTGTCCTTTCTCCTCAGCCCCGGGGCTCTTGTGCTTAAATTTTGTCTTCTAATAAGGACACCAATCACGGACTAGCCCACATGCAGGGAGAGAAAAAAAGCTTTCTTTTTACCAAACATGTCATTTTCTTTTCCTAAATTCTTAGAGTTAATTGTTCCCTGCGGCTGTGATAAAATAACCCAGAAAATGCAGCTTAAAGAAAAGAGAGGATGCATGTATGGTTTAGTAATCGTTTGGGCGTGGTGGGCACCGCCTTTAAAATTCCTAGCACTGGGAGGGCAGAGGCAGCCAGATCTTTGTGAGTTTCAAGGCCAGCCTGGTCTACAGAGTGATTCAGGACAGCGGGGGCCACCGGGAGATACCGTGTCTCAAAAAAAGACAAAAAAAAAAAAAAAAGAAAGAAGGGTTTATTTGTATTGTGGCTCACAGTTCCCGAATAGGGGCCATCACAGTGAGGAGGAGCATGGCGGGAGTATAGGAAGAAACTGGTCAGGAAGCAAGAACATAAAGGTTTGTGCTCAATTAATGCCTCCTTTTTTTTTTTTTTCTCAGACGGGGGGGGGGGGGGGGGGGATCTTTTTTTTTTTTTTTTTTGGCCTGGAACTTTATATGTAAACCAGGCTGGCCTCGATGCCACAGAGATCGCACGTCCCTCCGTTCCCCCCTGGCTGGGAATCAAAAGTGGTGACATCATCCTGGGCCTAGGTTCCTCCCTGGTTCTCTGAAAGCCGTATAAATAAAAACCACCTCCTTTAGGGTGGGTGTGGCCGGAGAGCTTTAGAGTCCAACTTGACACAACAAGACAACGGGGTTGCGGAACACTCAAAAGGGGAAATGCGCTCCGTGTTACTGGCCTTGGCCATGTCCCCGGGGGGATGGTNATATATATATATATATATATATATATATATATATATACACATTTATGTCTATATATACACACATATATAATATCTCCAGATATTAGTACTATTGAGAATGATGGTCTCAGGAGGGTACTGACTTTGCCAATAGCTTATCCACCAATAAACTCATACTGAATTGATATTAAGAGGTAGGGCCCAAATGGAGGAAATGGGTCACTGGAGGAGTGAGTGTCTTTGTGGATTCTGTTTTGCCCTGACTCCTTCCTGTCTGTCTCTCTTTCTCTCTGTTTCTTGGCTACCATGAGGTGAGCAGCTTTGCTCAACAGTGTCCTTCCACCATGATACTCTGCAGCCCCCCAGGTAGAAAGCAATGGAGCTAGCCAACTATTGGCCCAAACCTTTGAAACCATGAGCTAAAATAAATCCTCCCTTAAATTGATTTTTCTCAGATATTGAGTTACAGCTATGGAAAACCAACACAGTAAGGATCATAGAAATATAGATGAATTCTCTGATTGAAAAGCCCCATAAATCAGCCATTCCCAAGATGCCTGTATTTCACTATAGTCCCTCGATAAGTAGCTTTTCATTTTACACCCACATAATTACATAATTAGAAATGGAATCCTGGGGCTGGAGAGATGGCCTAGCAGTTAAGAGCGCTGACTACTCTTGCAGAGGACCCAGGTTCGATCCCCAGAACCCACATGACGGCTGAGAACCGTCTTTAACTCCAATTCCAGGGGAATCTGATGCCCTCTTCTGACCTCCATGGCATTGCATGACACAGGTGCACAAACCTACATGCAGACAGTACATTCATACACATAAAAATGAAATAAATTTAAAAAAAAGAGCGTGCGCCACCACACCCAGCAGTTGGATCATTATGAACTCAAGGCCACCCTAGTATACATAGTGATTTCCAAGCCAGTCAGAGGTGCTTAGTGAAACTGTGTCTTATAAAGCTGGGTGTGGTAGCACATGCCTTTAGTCCCAGCACTCCAGGTGGATCTCTGTGAGCTCAAAGCCTGCCTGGTCTACATAGTGAGTTCCAGGCCAGCTGGTGCTACAGGGAGACCCTGTCTCAAAAAGACCAAAAAAAAAAAGTAAAATAGGCCAAGCATGGTGGCCTACACCTTTGATCCCAGCACTTGGGAGGCAGAGGCAGGTGGATCTCTGTGAGTTCAAGGCTAGCCTGGTCTACATAGCAAGTTCAAGGACAGCTGGAGCTACAGGGAGACACCTGTTCCCAAAAGACCAAAATTATATAAATAAATAAATAAATAACTAAATAAATAAATAAAATGGTGGTGCACACCTTTAATCCCAGCACTTGGAAGGCAATGGCAAGCAGATCTCTATGAGATCAAGGCCAGCCTGGTCTACACAGGGAGTTCCAGGCCTGCGGGGCTACAGGGAGACCCTGTCTCAAAATATTAAAAATAAAAATAAAAAGATAAATAATAAAGACTAAATCATTCTCCAAGTAACCTTGATTGGATTGAGAGACAACTAGAAGATTTCTAAAGCACACCCTAGATATGCCTGCATGCTCTACCAGGAGAGATACGCTAGGTGTGTGTGTGTTGTGTGACGCTATTCCTAGGGAGACATGAACAAAGTCTACTCACCCCAGACAGAGAACCAACAAAAGACCAAAGTAAGATACCACCAAAGTCCAACTTGGTGAGCCAATGAGTTTATTGGGGTCACTTACAGGAGTGTGGGTGAGGGGGTACTTACAGTAACAGAAATGTCTCACAGGCAGCTACATTAGCAAAGCCACCCCAGCATGGCCTTGGCTCTGGAAAGCTGGAAGCCTGGAGCACACTGCCCAGCCTGCAGGTTGTGAGTGTCTTCCAGCAGCTCTGTTGGTCTGAGCGTCGTCCAGGTAACTCAGGCAGGCAACTCAGCTTATCTGTCCAGTCTTCTAGGTAGCTCAGCTTGTCTAGGAGTGTCTTCTCAGCAGTCCTGAGTGCTTAAAAAGCTTGAGAAAGGAGGGGCCTAGTGAATATAGTCAGTTTCTGGAACTTCTTGAAGCTTTTGAGTTGTTCACTTCCTGAGCTTAAAGAGCTTCCCTACAGGATGGAAAGTTTCACTTCCCTTTAGAACATCCTGCATCTTAATGAGCATCCCTCCAAGATGGAATACTTTATGGTGGGTGAAACTCCTGCCCAACACTGTGGAGGGCATTTACAGAGACAATAGGTCATGAGAGTTATGTCCTGATGAATGATTGGGTGTGGTGGTGCATGCCTTTAATCCTAGCACTTGGGAGACAGAGGCAGGCGGAGCTTTGTGAGTTCAAGGCCAGCCTGGTCTACACAGTGAATTCCAGGACAGCTGGGGCTACAGGAAGACCCTGTCTTGAAAAGACAAAAAAAAATTTTTTTTTGAATAGGTCAGGCTTGGTGGCAAGGTAGATGGATCTCTGAGAGTTCAAAGCCAGCCTGGTCTACATAGCAAGCTCCAGACCAGCTGGGACTAAAAAGAGACCCTGTTTCAAAAAAACAAAAACAAAAACAAAAATTTTTTAATTAGAATAGCCTATAGGAAGAGGTAGGAGGTAGGCTCTATTTGAAGATGGGGGTGCTGAAGCTGCACGTTAGAAGGGAAGCTCTTGACATTGGCACCTTCGTGGTAATTCCCTCTCCTTCCTGACCACAAGGTGAGCAGCTCTGGTCCACTACAGACTTGCTGTCAGGACCTTTGACCACACTACAGTAATGGAGGGAGATGACTGCAGACTGAACCTTCTGAAACCAGGTCAACAAATCTCTCCTTCAAGTAGTTTCTGCCAGGCATTTCTCACAGCAGCAGAAGTCTAAGGAACCAAGGAGAGAAGGGGAGCTCTTAGGTCTGATGCTATCACAAGGGGTCTCTTACTGGCAGGCTGGTAGGACTGGATCCTGCCTGTGTTCCCAGAGATCAATAGGAAACTGCTGATGACCACAGAGAAGCGCCTCTACCTCCGATACAGTCACTGTGTCCTTTGCCTTTTTTACCCCTTTCTGAAAGTGGTATTTCTCAGCCTAGTGTTTATGCAAGTGCCTGAGAAGTACCAATGCCTGAACCCAGAGACACTCTGCTCTATTTGCAGTGGAGGCCAAAGGCAGGGATGGGCTGGTCCTACTCCAGACACTTTCCCCAGAAGGCTGAGGTGGCTGGGCCATATTTTCAGCACATTATGAATAGAGCCTAGACTCATAAAGCAGAGGTAAAGTTGCTTTAGTCATTTTTGTCCCTTTCCTCTGTTTTTTTTTTTTTTTTTTTTTTTTTTTTTTT
>VZQC01011640.1:405679-552540 GCA_009823505.1 Rhizomys pruinosus
GTGTGTGCCACCACACCTGGCTTCCTGGACTGCTTTTTTTTTTTTGTCTTTTCCAGACAGGGTCTCCCGGTAGCCCAAGCTGTCCTGGAACTCACTCTGTAGACCAGGCTGGCCTTGAACTCACAAAGATCCACCTGCCTCTGCCTCCTGAGGGCTAGGATTAAAGGCCTGCACCACCACACCCCCGGCAGGACTGCTTCCTTATACAATACACAACCTGCCTAGGGATGACACCACCCATTGTGGGCTAGGCTCTCCCACATCACTCAACAATCCAAGACAATATTCCACAGACGTGGCCACAGGCCAGTACAATGTAGGCAATTCTCAAATTGCTCCCTCAACCGAGATGTGGCAAGTTGACACTAAGGCTGTGGGATCGAATTGCCCTCTTCTGACCTCTGTGGGAACTGCATGACATGAGTGCACTTACATATATGCAGGCAATACACTCATACAGATAAAAAAAATAAAAATAGCTGGGTGTGGTGGCGCACACCTTTAATCCCAGAATTCGGGAGGCAGAGGCAGGCAGATCTCTGTGAGTTAAATGCCAGCATGGTCTACATAGCGAGCTCCAGGCCAGCTGGGACTAAAGGGAGACCCTGTCTCAAAAAAGATTAAAAATAATAATAATAATAATAGAAGAATAAAATATTTTAAAAAGAAAAATATTAAAAAGATAATAAGGTGGTTGATTGAAGAAGACACTGGGTGTTGAATTCTTTCACACACACACACACACAGACACACACACGAGATAAAAGAGAAAATACAAATGGTGGATTAGAGTGCAACAGATGGGAAAGGAGTAAACCCAAAAAGATTATACTAGTGCATACTGAAATTGTTTGTCTGCTTTCCTATAGTTTCTCATTCAGCCTAGTTACAATTGAACATTTAATGATTTGTGTGGCATAGCAGGACACTCACAAGTTCAAGACCAGCCCAGGCTAGATAGTGAGACCTGTGTCAAAAAAAACAAAGAGGAATATTAAATGTTTAGTTCCAAAGGCAAAATAAAAAAAAAAACAAGGAAATGCAAGGTGATCTGGGTCTGCTCTATCATCCCCCATTCAGGAGGCTAAGGCAGGCAGATCATTAGTTTTAGGCTAGCCTGGGCTACATAGTCAAACCATGTCTAGAAAAAACAAAGGTAGTAGGACCGGTGATTTAGTTCAGTTGGTAGAATTCTTGTTTAGCATGCACAATTCCCTGGGTTCCATTCCTAGCACACCCTAAACCAAGCACTATGGTGTATGCCTATATAATCCCAGTGCTTCGGAAGTGAAGGCAGAAGGATCAGGAGTTTGAGCCCAGCCTGGGCTATATTGTGTGACCCTGTCTCAAAAAAAGTGGTCTGGATGTGGTGGTACACGCCTGTAATCGCAGCAGTTTGGAGGCAGATCTCTGAGCTCCAGGCCAGCATGGTCTATACAGTGAGTTCCAGGCCAGCCAGGGCTACATAGCAAGACCATGTCTCAAACAAGCAAGCAAAGAAACAAACAAAATTAAGGAGGGAAGATGGGAAGGAGAGGCTGCGGGCCTTGTTTTGACTTATCTTTCATATTTTTAAATCCATGCCTATTACTCAGTTGTTTTATTGGGGAGGGGAGCCATGTGCTTCTCTACCACTGCTGGAATGTGCACTGTAAAATTAAGACATAGTCCTTTAATCCTAGCACTCAGGAAGCAGAGGCAAGCGGATCTCTGTGAGTTCAAGGCCAGCCTGGACTACAGAGCAAGCTCCAGGCCAGCTGACACTAAAGGGAGACCCTGTCTCAAAAACACCAAAAAATAAATAAATAAATAAATAAATAAATAAAGACATAGCAAAGTAGGACAATGCTAACACTCACCTCAGAGCAGCCTGGAATGCCTGTATTCTGATGAACCAGAATGAAACTTATCCAAATATGCCATGTGATGCCAGAACAAGGCATCAGATCCTCTGGAACTGGAGTTAAGAACAGATGTGCAGGGCTGGAGAAATGGCTCAGTGTTTAAGAGCGCCGACTGCTCTTGCAGAGGACCAGGGTTTGATCCCCAGCCCCCACATGGAGGCTGAGAACCGTCTTTAACTCCAGTTCCAGGAGAATCCGACACCCTCTTCTTATCTCCAAGGCATTGCATGACACGGGTGCACAAACCTAAATGCAGACAGTACACTCATACACATAAAAATAAATAAAATTTTTAGCCAGGCTTGGTGGCACACGCCTTTAATCCCAGCACTTGGGAGGCACAGGCAGGAGGATCTTTGTGAGTTCAAGGCCAGGCAGGCGGATCTTTGTGAGTTCAAGGCCAGCCTGGTCTACAGAGTGAGTTCCAGGACAGCTGGGGCTTCAGGGAGACCCTGTCTCAAAAAATAATTAAATAAATAAAAATAAAAAGTAAATAAATAAAAAATAAATTTTTTTTGGTCTTTTTGAGACAGGGTCTCCCTGTAGCCCCAGCTGGCCTGGAACTCACTCTGTAGACCAGGCTGGCCTTGAACTCATAGAGATCTGCTGCCTCTACCTCCCAAGTGCTGGGATTAAAGGTATGCATCATCATACTCAGCTACATGGCACTGTTTTCAAATTATGTATATGTTGGGGGGGGGTGTTGTGCACATGAGTGCAGTACCCAAAGAGGACAGATGAGGGTGTCAGATACTCTGGTATAGGCAGCTGAGAGCTTCTTGATATGGGTGTTGGGAACCAAGCTCAAATCTGCAAGAGCAGCACTCCCCTCTAGCATGCCCCTTTTTCTTAATGAAAAGGGTGTCTAGGATTTTATGTGTATGTCTTTTTTATCACATGGTAATTAAAATGCTTAAATATCCTAAAAATGCAGAAAATGCTACACAGGGCCAGGGAAATGGCTCAGATAGTAAAGCTGTCAAGCCTGACTAACTGAATTTAACTCTTAAAAGCTGTCCCCTGACTTCCACACCCACATACATGTCCACACACAAGATAAAATGTAATTTTAAAAATTAAAAAAGTGAAAAATCATACCTGGATTTAAAAGGTGCGAATGATAGTGGGGCTGGAGAGATGGCTCAGCACTGGCTGACAGTCATCCATAACTCCAGTTCCAGGGGTCCAACACCCTTTTCTGGGCTCTGAGGGCAGTGCGCACTCGTGGTACACTACACACATGTAGCAAAACACGCATACACAAACAATAAAAATAAAACAATTTTTTTTTGTCTTTTTGAGACAGGGTCTCCCTGTAGCCCTAGCTGTCCTGGAACTCATTCTATAGACCAGGCTGGCCTTGAACTCACAAAGATCTGCCTGCCTCTGCCTCCCAAGTGCTAGGATTAAAGGCATGCACCACCACGCCCGGCAAAATAAAATAATTTTAAATTGTGCATACTGGTACATGCCTTTAATCCCAGCACTCTGGAGGGAGGAGAGCAGGAAGATGTCTGTGAGATCATGGCCAGCTTGATCTACATAGTGAGTCCCAGGCCAGCTAGGGCTACAAGGAGGCCTTGTTTTAAAAAAACAAAACAAAACAAAAAAATTAAGGGCAGTGTGTGATAGTAATTTTAATATCTATATTTAGCTATTTCATATAGACTTTTCCTGTGTTTTGAAACAGGACTCTGTAGCCTAGGCTGGTCTCAAAGTTCCCAGCCTCTGTCTCCTAAGTGCTTGGAGTACACTACCACATGCAGCAACAAAGGCAAATTTTTTTAATTTTTCATTATTTTCGTAGGTATGAGTATATTGCCAGCATGTATGTAGGTGCAGCTACTGTTCAATCCCCTTGGGGGTCAGAAAAGGGCATCAGATCCCCTGGAACTAGAGTTAGATGGCTGTTTACTGCCATGTGGGTGTTGGGAACTGAACCTGAGTTCTCTGCAAGAACAGCCAGTGCTCTTAAGTCCTGAGCCATCTCTCTAGTCCCAACAAAGGGAGTCTTGACTCCAATTAGGAGCTTCTGCAGTATTCTAGGCCAGAAATCATGACAATTGGACTGAAGCCATCAGGGAGATGGAGATGTAGCTCAGTGGTAGAGTGTTTCCCTAGCGTAGGCGAGGCCCTGGGCTCCACCACAGCACCACCAACAAACAAAAAAAGGGGGACAGAAGAAAGAAACCAAGTATATAAATGTAAGGAAGAGGAGAGAGAGAGAATGAATCACAGGTGGAGGAGGAGGAGGAGGAGGAGGAGGAGGAAGGAGGAGGCAGATGGGGGGAGACTGAGGCATAACCAAGCAGAACTTGCTGAGTAAGTGGTACTGGTGTCAGATGAAGTGAAAAACAAAATGGGCTCCCAGGGCTCCAGGTCAGATGTCCAGGTACAGCACAGGGGTGGTGCCAGTTCCCCAGCTTGCACATGAAGGGTGCAGAATGTATGCCATCACTCAGCCTCGATACACAATGACAAGAGCTTGTGAAGGGTGAGGCACAGCATCATCCCCAGCCTGTTCCCTGATTTTTGACAACTCATCCACACTCTCCACCCATCTTCACGATTTCAAAATGAAACCAAAATAACTCCTTTTCCTTTTGCTTTTATAATCCTACAATGGGCTGCAGACATGCTCAGCAGTCAAGAGCACTCGCTGCTCTTGCAGAGGACTCAGGTTCAGTTCTCAGCACCCACATGGTGCCTCACAACCACTTGTAACTCCAGTTCCAGGGGCTCCAACAACCCCTTCTGTGAGTACTGCACAGACATGGTGTACATACAGACACACACATATACATGTGTATACACACACACACACACACACACACACATAATCTTTAAAAAGAATTCAATGACAGAGTTGGGCATTGTGCCACATGCCTGTCATCCCAGCACTCACGAGGCAGAGGCCCAAGCCGGGCTTCAAACTGAGGCCTGTCTCAAAAAAAAAAAAGAGAGGAAGGAAGGAAGGAGGAAAAGAGGAAGGAAGAGAGAGAGAAGGGAGGGAAGAAAGGGAGAGAAAGAGGTTCAGCATAAGTAAGTGAATACAGAGTCCACAGAGCTTAGATGGGGGATTTCCCAGGACCACCTGAAGCACAGGTAGGAGCCTGGCCCTTCAGGCAGCAGATTGTTGAATAATTCTATCATTGAGTTGTTGGATAATTGTATCATTGTCTTGTGTAGCAGGGCGGAGTTGCCCTGCTAGCTGGTATAAAAGGTGGACCTGTTGCCATTGTGAGACATGAATGCACAGAGTTTAGATCAGGGATTTCCCAGGACCACCTGAAGCACAGAGTACCCGGGGCACGGGCTAAGCAGGCTTTCCCCCACCCCAACCAACTGGAATTATTGCTGAGGGAGTATCCAAGTGCAACCACAACAGTGATTCAGGGGCACAAGGTAAGGCAATAAATGAAAACAGTGAACCTGAGACAGCTCTAGTCCCTTATCACCAAGGCCTAGAAACAACCTAGAGAAACTGGCTGGCAGGAAGCAGAGTAAGCACAGTGCTCAGCAGGGTACCTACAGGGTTGTTCCCTACCCCATTGTTTGGAGAACCTTCAGAAAAGAAAGGGAAGAGTGAGTTAGACTTCCAATATGTAAACAAAACTGAAAACCCGAAAAGTCAACATTCCACAAACAAGGATAAAAAAAAAAAAAAAAAAAAAAAAACGAAGGCAGCTGAAGGAGGCAAGCAAAGCAAGCGTTCAACACAGTGAAGAGGCATTTGGGATTCACATCAGAATACAGGCAAAGGGAAACCCACATGCCAGGTACACGATGAAGGGACAACATGGGAAAGGTGCAGGATAATTCCACACCAAGCTCTACCAACCCTGTGGGAGATTCCTACAGTGGGATCCTCTGGGGGTGGCCCTGGACACAGATCTTAGAGGAACAATTGCAGACATATTCAAAGAAATCAAGGAATATAAAGAACAAGTCAGAGAACTAAGGAGAGAGAATGAAAAACTCAAGAAGGACCTAGAGGGAGAGAATGACAAACTCCAGCAGGAAGTGGAAACACTGAAAAGATCCCATGCTGAAAAAGATAAGGAAACCAACCGGCAAAGCAAAGAGCTACTGGAAGAGATTGAGAAGCTCCAAAAGGAAGTGGAAATACTAAAGAAATTACAGGGGGCTACAGAGAGGGCTCAGTGGGTAAGAACACTAGTTTTTCTTACAGAAGACCCGGTTCAAATCCCAGCACCCACATGGCAGCTAACAACTGTCCGTAACTCTTCTGTCCTTCTCAGGCATTGTACGACATGGGTGCATTTAAACATTTGCAGACATAACACGCATACACATGAAATAAAAATGAAGAAAAATGTTAACAAAAAAAAAAGAAATTGCAGGATGAAATGAAAAAGGAAATCAAGCACTCATCCAATCAAGAGGAAAGGAATGGAAAAAGCCTCAGAATTAGAATGGAGGAAGCAGAACAAAGAATATCAGACCTGGAACATAACACAGAACTACTAAAAAGCTTGAGTAAAGATTATGAAAATTAAACTGGGCGTGGTGGTGCAGGTCTTTAATCCTAGCACTTGGGAGGCAGAGGCAGGCAGATCTTTGTGAGTTCAAGGCCAGCCTGGTCTACAGAATGAGTTCCAGGACAACTAGGGCTACAGGAAGACCCTGTCTCAAAAAGATAAAAAAAAAAAAAAAGATTATGAAAATTTTAAAAATACACAAAAGTGGAACAACCAGGAAATGTAGGACACTATGTGAAGATCAAACCTCTGCATCATAGAGACAGAGGAAGGAGAAGAATCCCAAGAGAATAGTATTGATCAGATCTTCAACAGAATAGTAGATGAAAATTTCCCCAAACTAAAAAAAAAAAAAAAAAAGAGTTCAGAAGACGGGCTCTCGGATTCCCTGGAACTGGAGTTCTCCGGGAATTGGAGTTTCAGTCAGACGGTTCTTCTCTTCGGCCGCCATGTGGGTGGCTGGGGATCGAACCCGGGTCCTCTGTAAGAGCGGTCCGGGGCGCTCGTAACACCACTTAGGCCATCCTCCAGCCCCCAACTTTTGTTTTTTAATTTTTCATAAATTTTAATATTTTTGTATCTGTATGAATGTACTGTCTGCATGTAGGTGTGTGCAACCGTGTCCAGCAAATGCCGTGCCGCAGAGTGGAGGTCAGAAGAGGGTCTTAGATTGCCCTGGAACTGGAGTTTCTCCTGGGAATTGGAATTTACAGATGGGTTTCTTGAGCCACCATGTGGTTTCTGGGGATCGAACCCGGGTCCTCTGGCAAGAGCAGTCTTGCTGTTCTGTACCGCTAGGCCATCTCTCCAGCCCACTGAACACTTTTTAAGATGTTTTCTCAGCCATCTCAATTCCCTCACTTTATGAAAGCTCTGTTCACAATCTCTTTGCTCATCTTGTGAGTGATTCATACTTTTTTCCTTTCTGGTTTTTTGAGAGTGTTAATATATTCTGGAGAACAATGCTTTGTCAATGTATCTCAGTGAAGGTTTCCTCCCACCTCTGCTGGGGTTTCTCTTCACTTCCTTGATTGTTTCTTTTGATGTTACAGAAGCTTTTTCAGTTAATGAGGTCCCATTTGTCATGGTTGATCGTATTTCTTGTGCAGCTAGTTGTCTGATTAGGAAGTCTTTTCCTATGCTTGTCTTGTAGGTTGATGCCAATTTTTTTATTCTATCACCTTCAGAGTGGGGTTTCACGTTGAGGTCTTTATCCATCTGGATTTGACTTTTTTTTTTTTTTTTTTTTGGTCTTTTTTTAGACAGGGTCTCACCTGTAGCCCCAGCGGTCCCGGGAACTCAGATGTAGACCAGCTGGCCAGTGAACTCCCAAGATCCGCCTGCCTCTGGCTTCCAAGTGGCTATGATGAAAGGCGTGTGCCACCACCCAGCTGGAGTTGACTTTTGTACAGGGTGAGAGATAGGGGTTAAACTTTATTCTTCGACAAGGTGTGTCCAGTTGCAACAGCATTTGCTGAAGAGGCTGTCCTTTCCTCCATTGTGTCTTCTTGGCCCCATTGTCAAATATGAGGTGGCAGAAATGGTAATTGCTCAGGTTTGGATTTCAGTTTTTGTTCCATTGGTCCCAACAGAGCTGTTTTTTTGTGCCAGTACCAGCTGTTTTTGATGACTAGAGCCCTGTAGTATAGTTTGAAAGTCTGGTAATAGAGATACCCTCTGTATTGCTCTTTTTCCTCCAGGTTGCTTTGTTGCGGATTGTGGGTCTTGTATTATTTTTCCATATGGGAAATTAATTTTTGTTGCCAAGCCTGTTAAGAAACACTCGTGGGGATTTTAATTGGGATCGCGTTGAATCTTATATTATTAGTTTGGAATTAAATGGACATTTTTCCTATGTTGAGTTTTTCCTCGATCCATGAGCATGGGAGTTTTTCCATCTCTGATGTCTTCGTAATTTACCTTCTTCAGAGGCTTAAAAAAGAAAGGTGTTTTTTTTTTTGTAGAAATCTTTGGTTAGGTTTCATTCCTAGGTATCTTATGTTTTTGAGGCTATTGTGAGTGTGGACAGGGTCTTCTTGTTTCCTTCTTCAGTGCTTGTTGTTGGTGTTAAAGAAAGGCCTACTGATTTTCTAGGTTAATTTTGTATCTTGCCACTATAACCGAACTCTTAATTGTTTCTCAGGAGCTTTCTGGTGAGTTTTTAGTATCCCTTAGGTAAACATCAAGATCATCAGCAAAAGGTGATGGATACTTAATTCCTCTTTTCCACGATTAGTACTCTACCCTTAATTTCTCTCGCTTATTGCCCTAGATAGTGTTTCAAGCCATATATTAAGAGGGTGGGACGGGACATTCTTCTGCTTTCATAGTTTTGCATGAGAAGTACAGTTTGTTACTTTTAATGGGTTTCCCTTATAATTAACTTGTCGTTTTTTCCTTGGGCTTTTCAGATGACTTTTTGTTTTTGTTTTGGGTGTCTTGTGTTTTTTTTTTTTTTTTTTTTTTTTTTTTTTTTTTGTCTTTTTGAGACATGGGTCCTCCCTGTAGCTCCAGCTGTCCTGGATCTCCTTTGTAGACAATGCCACTACAGACGCCTGCCCCTGGTCATGCTAGATTAGGGTGCCCCTCCTTGGGCATATTAGTTAATTGGTTGGGTGTAGTGATGGCATGGTCTCTGATTCGTTTTTGGGGAGTCTATATCTTCCATATCATAGGGAGTAGGGGCTCTTCTTTTCTTTCTTCTCTCTCTCTGTGATTCTTCATGGTTGCCCCTATGCCTGCGGGCTCTAATTGTTTTAATTCTATGTTTGGGGTTCTTGGGGAGTATGTCTTATTTCTCCGTATTTCGTCTTGGTTTTTGGAGTTTCTATGTGGCTTCTTGTTTTTCGGGGTTTTGTTTTTTTTTTTTTTTTGTTTGGGGAGAATTTTCATCTACTATTCCGTTGAAGATCTGATCAATAATTCTCTTGGGATTCTTCATCCTTCCTCTGTGCTATATGACAAGGGTTTGATCTTCAATAGTGTCCTCACATTTCCTGGTTGTTGCCACACTTTTTGTGTTTTTAAAATTTTCATAATCTTTTTTAATTTTTTTTTTTTTTTGTTATCTTTTTGAGACAGTGGTCTGCCTGTAGCCCTCAGTTGTCCTGGTAATCTCATTCTGTAGACAGCTGGCCCTTGAACTCCACAAAGTCTCAGCTGCCTCGCCTCCAAGTTGCTAGGATTCAAAGACCTGCACCACCCACGCCAGTTTAATTTTCATAATCTTTACTCAAGCTTTTTAGTAGTTCTGTGTTATAGTTCCAGGTCTGATATTTTTTTTCGCTTCCTCCATTCTAATTCTGAGGCTTTTTCCCATCCTTTCCTCTTGATTGGATGAGTGTTTGAAAAATTTTGTCCTTCACTTCATCCTGCAATTTCTTTTTTTTTTTTGTATAACATTTTTCTTCATTTTTATTTCATGTGTATGCGTGTTATGTCTGCAAATGTTTAAATGCACCCAGTGCGTCGTACAATTCCCTGAGAAGGACAGAAGAGTTAGAGACAGTTGTTTAGCTGCCATTGGGGCTGGGAATTTGAACCCGGGTCTTGCTTAAAGAAAAACAGTGCTTCTTACCCACTGAGCCACTCTCTGAGCCCCTTCTGAATTCTTTAGTATTTTGCTCTCCTTTTTTGGAGCTTTCCAATCTCTTCCAGTAGCTCCTTGCTTTGCGTTGGTTTCCTTCATCTTTTTCAGCAATGGGATCTTTTCAGTGTTTCCACTTCTGTCGGCGTTTGTCATTCTCTCCCTCTAGGTCTTCTATGAGTTTTTCATTCTGCCCTGCCCTTAGTTCTCTGACTTGTTCTTTAATTCTCTTCTTGATTTCTTGTGATATGGTCTTGCAATTTTCCTTAAGATCTGTGTCCAGGGTCCNACCATCACCCCACCACCCCCCACATCCATACAAAACAATAAAATAAATACACTTTAAAAATCATAAGGTGCCCGTGTCCCACTCTATTGTATCCTATGTATGTGCGCTACCCATGTCTATTGACCACGTTGCACCCTCTCAGGCGCGTGTCACTGATATTTGATCCCGCGTGTGTCCTCTCTTTACCAGTCCACTTCTACCACATTTTCCCCCTGGTGGCCTACACAACCACACCACACACGCTACCTTCGGCCCCACCCCACCACCCTACCCGTTTACCCTAACCGCTTTTGCGCACCCCTCGCTTATCTAGTTATCCCTTGCAATTTTGCTCGTTACTCTAGCATACTACAATCCCTTTGATTCCAAACATATTCCACAACCCTCCATGGACCCATGGCCTTTTACGGCGCGATATTTTTTGTGTCTGTCGCATCTCTTTCACCCCGCACGGTCACAGCTTCCATGTTACTGGGAGAACACATGGGTACCTATATGGTGCAGTACCGGCTACCCCGGCCCCCAGGAAACTGAAGACACATGGACATACTTTACGTGGCCACGGACTGTCAGTGAAAGCTTCCTCGACGGCTGTCCCTTCCCTTTGCGTAGTACGGCCACCGTGGCCACATGGCCCGACCCAGCGACCCTGATTTATTTTATTCCTTCCTTTTTTTTTTCTTTTGTGTATGAGTGTTTTGCACACACACACACACCGCATCTTCATTGCAACTTCATGTCCTCTTCCCTTTTTTTTTTTTTCCTTCTCCCCCCCCTTCCCCTCCTTCCTCTTCTCCTCCCCCCCCCTCTCCCCCCCCCCCCCTCCGGCTCCCCACTTCTCTATGTAGCACCCGCTGGCACCCTCATGACACTCACCAGACCTGATCCATAACTTGCCTCTGCCTCCCCCCCGACGTCCTTTGGGATACTAATGGTGTGTGCACCACACCTGGCTGCTATTGGAACTGCTTTTTTTTTTTTGTCTTTCCAGACAGGGTCCCTGCCCGTATAAGCCCCATTAGCCTTGTCTGGAACTCAACTTTGTCGTATGCCTCAAGCGTTCATAGCCGCCCTGCTATACTCACACACAATAGATCCACCCTTGACTCCGGCCCTTCCTGAGTGTCTGCCGCTAGGATAAAGGGCTTTCTTCTGCACCAACAACACCCCCGGCAGGCATGCTTCCTGTATACAATACCACCCCCCCAACCTGCCTTTAGGGATTGACACCACCTATCCATTGTGGGCTAGGCTCTCCCACATCACTCACAATCAAAGACAATATTCCACGGACGTGGCCACAGGCCATACAAATGGTAGGCAATTCTCAAAATTGCTCCTTCAACCCAGATTGTCAAGTTGACACTAAGGCTGTGGGATCGAATTGCCCTCTTCTGACCTCTGTGGGAACTGCAGAACATGGGTGCACTTACCATAATGCGGCAATTACACTCATACAGATACAAAAAATAAAAAATAGCCTGGGTGTGTGGCGCCACACCCCCCCTTTTAATCCCAGAATGCGGGAGGCAGCGGAGGCCAGGACTCTGTGAGTTAAATGCCAGCATGGTCTACAAGGAGCTCAGGCAGCTGGGACTAAAGGGGAGGCCTCCCTTGTCTCAAAGAAAGATTAAAATACATTTTAAACAAATATTTTATAATTTTAATTTTATTTTTAAAAAGAAAAATATTAAAAGACTAATCAGGTGGTTGAATTTGGAAGCAGACACTGGGTGTTGAATGCTTTCACACACACACACACAACGGGGGGACAACACACGAGATAAAGAGAACATACAAAGGTGGATTAGATGTGCAACAGAGGGGAAAGGAGTGTACAACCCAAAAAGATTCTACTAGTGCATACTGAAAATGTTTGCTCTGCTTTCCTATAGTTTCTCATTCAGCCTAGTTACAATTGAACATTTAATGATTTGTGTGGCATAGCAGGACACTCACAAGTTCAAGAACCAGCCAGGCTTCTAGATAGTGAGAACCTGTGTCAACAAAGAAAACAAAGAGGAATATTTCATGTTATTTCAAGGCCAAATAAAAAAACAAACAAGGAAAGGAACTGCAAGGTGATTGGGTGGTTCGGCTCTATCATCCCCATTCAGGAGTCTAAGGCAGGCAGATCATTAGTTTTAGGCTAGATGGCTACATAGTCAAACCATGTCTAGAAAAAACACAGGTAGTAGTACCGTGATTAGTTCAGGTGGTAGGAATTCCTTGTTTCGCATGACCATTCCCTGGGTTCCATTCCTAGCACACCCTAAACCAAGCACTATGGTGTATGCCTATATAATCCCAGTGCTTCGGAAGTGAGGCAGAAGGATCAGGAGTTGAGCCAAGCCTGGGCTATATGGTGTGACCCTGTCTAAAAATAAAAGTGGTCTGGATGGGGTCCAAGCCTGTAATCGCAGCAGTTTGGAGGAAGATCTCTGAGCTCCAGGCCAGAATGGTCTATACAGTGGAGTTCCAGGCCAGCCAGGCATGATACATAGAAAGACATGTCTCAAACAACGCAACAGCAACAGAAACAAACAAAATAAGGAGGGAAGATCGGGAAGGCAGAGCGCTGCGGGCACTTGTTTTTGACTATTTTCATATTTTTAAATCCATGCCTATTACTCAGTTGTTTTATTGGGGAGGGGAGCCATGTGCTTCTCTACCACTGCTGGAATGTGCACTGTTTTAAAATTAAGACCCAAGGTCCTTTAATCTAGCACTCAGAAGCAGAGGCAAGCGGATCTCTGTGAGTTCAAAGGCCAGCCTGTACTACAGAGCAAGCTCCATGCCAGCTGACCACTAACGGGAGGCCCTGTCTCAAAAAACACCCAAAAAATTAAATAAATAAATAACTAACCAAATAAAGACATGCAAAGTAGGACAACGCTAACCCCTCACCTCAGAGCAAAGGCCTGGACTGCTGTATCTGATGAACCAGAATGCAACTTATCCCAAATTATGCCATGTTGAGCCAGAACAAGGCATCAGATTCCTCTGGAACTGGAGTTACAGAAGATGTGCAGGCTGGAGAATATGGCTCAGTGTTGTTAAGAGCGCCGGGGACTGCTTTTGTAGAGGACAGGGGTTTGATCCCCAGCCCCCACATGGAGGCTGGAAACCGTCTTTAACTCCAGTTCAGGAGAATCCGACACCCGCTTCTTATCTCAAAGGCACTGCACTGACACGGTGAACAAACTAAATGCAGACAGTACCACTCATACACATAAAAATAAATAAAATTTTTAGCCAGGCCTTGGTGGCCCAAGCCTTAATCCCAGCACTTGGGAGGCCACCGGAAGGAGGATCTTGTGAGTTCAAGGCCAGGAGGCGGATCTTTGTGGAGTTAAAGGCCAGCTGGTCTAAAGTGAGCTCAGGACAGCTGGGGCTTCAGGGAGACACTGTGCTCAAAAAATAAGGCAAATAAATATAAAAGAAAAAGTAAATAAAAGAAAAAAATTAAAGGTTTTGGGGCTGTTGAGGTAACCATGGTCTCCAGGTAGCCCCAGCTGGGACTGGAACTCACTCTGAGACCAGGATGGCCTTGAAACTCATCGCGATCTGCGCCTCTACCTCCCAAGTGCTGGGGATCTTTTTAAACGGTCTGCAACATCATATCGCTACATGGCACTGTTTTCACTTATGTATATTTGGGGGGGGGTGTGTGCACATGCGGCAGACCCAACGAGGACAGATTGAGGGTGTCATCTCCTCTGGTATAGGCCGCGAGACGCTTCTGATATGGGTTGTGGGGAAAAAACCAAGCTCAAATCTGCAAGAGCAGCACTCCCCTCTAGCATGCCCCTTTTTCTTAATGAAAAGGGTGTCTAGGATTTTATGTGTATGTCTTGCATCACCATGGGGAAGGAAACAGGCTTAAATATCCTAAAAATGCAGAAAATGCTACACAGGGCCAGGGAAATGGCTCAGATAGTAAAGCTGTCAAGCCTGACTAACTGAATTTAACTCTTAAAAGCTTTGTTCCCCTGACTTCCACACCCACATACATGTCCACACACAAGATTAAAAGTAATTTTAAAAAATTAATAAAATGAAACATCATACCTGGATTTAAAAGGTGCGAATGATTAGTGGGGCTGGAGAAGAGGCTCAGCACTGGCTGACAGTCCTCCATAACTCCAGTTCCAGGGGTTTCCAACACCCTTTTTGGGCTCTGAGGGCAGTGCGCACTCGTGGTACACTACACACATGTAGCAAAACACGCATTTAAACAAACAATAAAAATATAAACAATTTTTTTTTGTCTTTTGAGGACGGGTCTCCCTGTAGCCTAAGCTGTCCTGGACTTCACTTCTTCTATCGACAGCTGGCCCTTGAACTCACAAAGATCTGCCTGCCTCTGCCCCCCCAAGTGCTAGGATTAAAGGGCCCGCACCCCAACGGGCCCGGCAAAACAATAAAATACTTTTACATTTTGATTCACTGGTACATGCCTTTAATTCCAGCATTCTGGAGGGAGAGGCAGGAAGATGTTGTGAGATCATGGCCAGCTTGACTCTACATAGTGAATCCCAGGCAGCTTAGGGTACAAGGATGGCCTTTGTTTAAAACAAACCAAAAACCAAACAAAAAAAATTAAGGGCGGGTGCTAGACTTTTACTACTATATTAGATCATTTCATATACGACTTTCCGTGATGGTTTTGAAAACAACAGGACTTCTGTAGACCTCGGTGGTCTCAAAGTTCCCAGCCTCTGTCTCAAGTGCTTGGAGTACCACTCACCACTGCAGCAACAAAAGGAATTTTTCAATTTTCATTATTTCGTAGGTATGGAGTATTATTGCCAGCAATGTATGTAGTGCAGATACTGTTAAATCCCTTGGGGGTCAGAAAAAAGGGCATTCGATCCCTTGGAACTAGAGTTAGATGGCTGTTATTCCATTTGGGTGCTGGGAACTGAACGTTTGTCTTCTGCAAGAACAGCCCTTGCCTCTTAAAGTCCTGAGCCAATCTCTCTAGTCCCAACAAAGGGAGTCTTGACTCCAATTAGGAGCTTCTGCAGTATTCTAGGCCAGAAATCATGACAATTGGACTGAAGCCATCAGGTAGATGGAGAGTTTTGTAGCTCAGTGGTAGAGTGTTCCCTAGCGTAGGGCGAGGCCCTGGGCTCCACCACAGCACCACCAACAAACAAAAAGTGTGCTACAGAAGTAAAGAACCAAGTATATAACTTAAGGCAGAGGAGAGAGAGAGAATGAATCCACAGGTGGGGACGAGGAGGAGGAGGAGGAGGAGGACGGAGGAGGAGGATGCGGGAGGATGGGGAGCAGGAGGAGGCCGATGGGGGGGCAGGACTGCCGGATAACCACGCAGAACTTGCTGAGAAGTGAGTGTTACTGGTGTCAGATGAAGTGTTAAAAACAAATGGGCTCCCAGGGTCCATGTCAGATGTCCAGGTACAGCACAGGGGTGGTGCCAGTTCCCCAGCTTGCACATGAAGGGTGCAGAATGTATGCCATCACTCAGCCTCGATACACAATGACAAGAGCTTGTGAAGGGTGAGGCACAGCATCATCCCCAGCCTGTTCCCTGATTTTTGACAACTCATCCACACTCTCCACCCATCTTCACGATTTCAAAATGAAACCAAAATAACTCCTTTTCCTTTTGCTTTTATAATCCTACAATGGGCTGCAGACATGCTCAGCAGTCAAGATCACCTCCTCTCTGGCAGCGGGATCAGGTTTCTAGCACCCACCTGGTGGCTCACAGCCACTTGTTAACTCCAGTTCCAGGGGCTCCAACAACCCCTTCTGTGAGTACTGCACAGAATGGTTGTACATACAGGACACACACAATCCTCTACATTGTGTACTACCACACACCACCACACACACACAAACATTTAATTTAAAAATTCATGACAGAGTTGGGGCATGGCCACATGTGTCTACCTCCAGCACTACGAGGCAGAGGCCAAGCCGGGCTTCAAACTGAGGCCTGTCTCAAAAAAAAAAAGAGCAGAGAGGAAGGAAGGAAGGAGGAAAAGAGAAGGAAGAGGAGAGAGAAGGCGGAGGAAGAAAGGGAGGAAAGAGTTCAGCATAAGTAAGTGAATACAGAGTCCCAGAGCTTAGATGGGGGATTTCCCGGACCCATATGAAGCACAGGTAGGAGCTCAGAGCTTCAGCCAGGCAGATTGGTTTAATAATTCTATTCATGAGTTGTTGGATACTTGTATCATTGTCTTGTGTGCAGGGCGTAGTTGCCCTGCTAGCTGGTATTAAACGTGGGCCTGTTTTTTGCCATGGTGGACTTGAGTGCAGAGAGCTTAGATCAGGGATTCCCAGGACCACTGAAAGCACAGAGTACCGGTGCACGGGCTACGCAGGGGCTTTCCCCACCCCAACCAACTGGAATTATTGCTGAGGGATTTATCCAAGTGCAACCACAACAGTGATTCAGGGGCACAAGGCAAGGCAATAAATGAAAACAGTGAACCTGAGACAATTCTAGTCCCTTATCACCAAGGCCTAGAAACAACCAGAGAAACTGGCTGGCAGAAGCAGAGAGAGCCAGTGACCATCCAGCAGGTTTACCTTCCAGGTTTGTTCCCTCTACCAACATTGTTGGAGAACCTTCAGAAAAGAGAAGGGAAAGAGTGAGTTCGACTTCCAATAGTAAAACAAAAAATGAAAAAACCCGAAAGTCAACATTCCCAAAACAGGATTTAAAAAAAAAAAAAAAAAAAAAACAAACACCGAAAGGCAGGTCTGAAGGAGGCAAGCAAAAGCAAGCTTTCAAACCACAGTGAAGAGGCATTTGGGCTTTGCAACATCAGAATACAGGCAAAAGGGAAACCCAACATGCCAGGTACCACGATGAAGGGTGGTCAACAGGGAAAAGGGGCAGGATTTAATTCCACACCAAGCTCTTACCAACCCTGTAGGACCGGATTTCCTACAGTGGGATCCTCTGGGGGTGGCCCTGGACACAGATCTAGAGGAACAATTGCAGGACATATTCAAAGAAATCAAGGAACATAAAAACATCAGAAACTAAAGAGGAGAGAGAATGAAAAACTCAAGACGGGACCCTAGAGGGAAGAGAATGACAAACTTCCAGCCAGGAATGGAAAAACAGTGAAAAGATCCCATGTTTTAAAAGATAAGGAAACCAACCGGCAAAGCAAAGAGCTACAGAAAAAATTGAGAAGCTCCAAAAGGAATGGAAATACTAAAAACTTACAGGGGGGCTACAGCGGAGGGCTCAGTGGGTACGAACACTAGTTTTTCTACAGACAGACCGGTTGTTTCAAATCCAGCAACCCACATGGCAGCTAAAAAACTGTCCGTCCACTCTTCTGTCCTTCTCAGGATCGTACGACCTGGGTGCATTTACACATTTGACCGACTAACACGCATACACATGAATAAAAAATGAAGAAAAGAAAAATGTAACAAAAAAAACAGGAAATTGCAGGATGAAATGAAAAAAGAAAAAAAAAAAAAAAAAAAAAAAAAAAAAAAAAAAAAAAGGAAAAAAAAAGTCCTCAGAATTAGAATGGAGAGGAAGCAGAAAAAAGCATATCCCGCACCCTCGGAACATAAACACAGAACTACTCCAAAAGCTTGAGCTACAAGATTATGAAAATTAAACTGGGCGTGGTGGTGCACGGTCTTTCATCCTAGCACTTGGGGGCACGAGGCGGCAGGCAGATTTTGTGAGTTCAAAGGCCCGCCTGGTTACAGAATGAGTTCCAGGACAATAGGGCGTCTGAAGGAAGGACCCTGTCTCAAAACGATAAAAAAATAAAAAAAAAGGATTATGAAAATTTTAAACCTACACAAAAGTGGAACAAACCAGGAAATGTAGGACACTATTGTGAAGATCAAACCTCTGCATCATCGTAGTAGAGGAAGGAGAAGAAACCCAAAGCCTAGTATGATCAGATCTTCAACAGGAATAGTAGATGAAAATTTCCAAAACTAAAAAAAAAAAAAAAAAACCCACAACCACAATTACACAGAAGCAAATTTAGAAACTCCAAACAGGGACAAGATCAGAAAAGAAACTCCCCATTGCCATATAATTGTTAAAACTATAGATGCCCGTAAGGCATGGTGGTGGCACACCGCCTTTAATCCTAGCAACTTGGGAGGAAGAGGCAGAACCAGAAGCAGGTGGATCTTTGTGAGTTCAGGCCAGCATTGTTCTACAAAGGAAGATCCAGGACAGCTGGAGCTAAAGGGAGGACCCTGTCTCAAAGGACAAAAAAAAAAAAAAAAAAAAAAAAAAAAAAAAACACTAAGACACCCAAACCAAAACAAAAAACAAAAAATTCTGAAAGCCACAAGAGAAAAAAACGACACGTTAATTTATAAGGGGAAACCTATGAAAATTACAAATGACTTCTCAGTGCAAACTATGACAAGAAGAAGAATGTTTCCCGTCCACCAATCCTCTTCAAATAGTGCTTGAAAAACTTGCCAGAACAATAAGGCACGGACATTAAAGGAAGTCCTACTTGAAAAAAAAGAGGAAGTCACGGTCAAGCTATCCCTTTTGCTGCTGATATGATGTTTACCTAAGGGATACTAAACACTCTTTTTTGAACACCAGAAGCTACTAGATAGAAACAATAAGGAGTTTCGGTTTTAGAGTGGCACCGATCCAAAATTACCCTAGAAAAATCAGTTAGCCTTTACTGGCACCAACAACAAGCAACTTGAAGAAGGAATACAGAAGACCTTTCCCACTCACAATAGCCTCAACAAAAAAAAAACAATAAGATACCTAGGAATAACCTAACCAAAGACAACAAAAAATTTAAAAAAAAAAACCTTAAAAGCCTTGAAGAAGGAAACTGAAAGAAAGAATTTCAGAGATGGAAAAACCTCCCCTGCTTATGGATCAGGAAAATCAACCTAGTAAAATGTCCATTCTATCCAAACTTATATACAGATTCAACGGATCCCAATTAATATCCCTAAGAGTTTCTTCAACAGGCTTGGAAAAAAAATTATTTCATATGGAAAAATAAAAGACCCAACTAGCCAAAAAAACAACCTGAGAGGAAAAGACAATACAGAGGGGTATCTCTATACCAGACTTCAAACTAACTACAGGGGCTAAAGTCATAAAAAACAGCTTGGTACGGCACAAAAAACAGCTCTGTTGACCAATGGAACAAAAACTGAAATCCAAACTTTGAGCCACATTACAATTTCTGCCACACTCATATTTGACAAGGGGGCCAAGAAGACACAATGGAGGAAAGACAGCATCTTCAGCAATGTTTGGCAAAAATGGATCACCACTGTAGAAGAATACAGTAAACCCCTATTCTCACCCTGTACAAAAAGGTCAAGCCGCTGGGCGTGGGGCACACGCCTTTAATCCTAGGCACTTGGGAGACAGAGACAAAGGCAGAGGCAGGCGGATATTTGGGAGTTCAAGGGCCAGCCGTCACAGAAGAGTTCAGGACAGCTGGGTGTAAGGGAGACCCTTTCTGTTCTCAAAAAGACCAAAAAAAAAAAAAAAGTCAACTCCAGATTGATCAAAGACCTAAACAACGGAAAAACCCCAAAACTCTGAAGGTGATAGTAAGTTGGCAGCATCGTACAGAATACGGCGAGGAAAAGACCTTCCTAAATCAGACAACCGCTGCACAAGAAATAAGACCAAAAATTAAAAAAAAAAAAAAAAAAAAAAAAAAAAAAAAAAAAAGAAAAAGCTTCTGTACATCAAAAGAAACAATCAAGGAAGGGAAGAGGGGGGAAAACCCACATGGCGGGATTAAAACATTCACTGCAGATAATCTGACAACGCATGATTTCCAGAGTATATAAACTAATCAAAAAAACAAGAAAGAAAAACAAATGAATCACTCAAAAGATAGAGCACAGAGCTGAACAGAGTCTTAACAAGTGAGGAAATGAAGATGTGCTGAGAACATCTTACAAGTGTTCAGGCGGGCTGGAGGGATGCCCTAGCGGTTAAGAACAGCACGACTGCTCTTGCAGAGGACCGGGCCCCCCCACATCACCCGCCCATCCCCAGCACCACTATGGTGGCTAAGCACCCTCTGTAATTCCACAATTCCCGGAGAACTCCAGTCCAGGGGAATCACGGACCCTCTTCTGACCTCCCCTCCACGGCATTGAATGAACGGGTGCACACACCTACATTCAGACAGTACTTCCATAAATATACAAAAATATAACAAAAAAAATTTTAAACAATTAAAAAAAAAAAAAACGTTTGGGGGCTGGAGAGATGGCCTAGTGGTTAAGAGCGCCGACCGCTTCTTACAGAGGACCCGGGTCGATCCCCACCCCCTACCTGGCGGCGAGGAAAGACCCGTCTGAAACTCCAATTCCAGGAGACCTCCAGTTCCAGGGGGATCCGAGAGACCTTCTTCTACCTCTGCGGCATTGCACGACACGGGTGCACAAACTTGCATGCAGACAGTACATTCATACACATACAGAAATAAATAAAATTAATAAAAAAAAATTAAAAAAAAAAAAGTTAAACCCCTACCACTCCCCCTGTACAAAAGTCAACTCCAAATGGATCAAAGACTTCAACATGAAACCCAAAACTCTGAAGGTGATAGAAGAAAAAGTTGGCAGCAGCCTACAAGACATAGGCGTAGGAAAAGAGATCCTAAATCAGACAGCAGCTGCGCAAGAAATAAGATCAACAATTGACAAATGGGACCTCATTAAACTCAAAAGCTTGATTCCCCTGGCCTGTGCTCATCAGCCTGCATTCTTATACAATACAGGACAACTAGCCCAGGGGTGGCACCACCCACAGTGGGCTGGGCCCTCCCATATCACCCTCAACAATCAAGAAAATACGCCACAGACATATCCACAGGCCAAT
The DNA here is from genome assembly GCA_009823505.1 of Rhizomys pruinosus. Taxonomy (NCBI): domain Eukaryota; kingdom Metazoa; phylum Chordata; class Mammalia; order Rodentia; family Spalacidae; genus Rhizomys; species Rhizomys pruinosus. Next base: position 426,819 of record VZQC01011640.1, read on the forward strand.
CCAATGGATGCAATTCCCCAATTGAAGCTGGGCATGGTGGTGCACGCCTTTCTTGCCAGCACTCAGGAGTCAGAGGCAGGCAGATCTCTGTGAGTTCAAAGCCACCCTGATCTACATGGTGAGTTCCAGGCCAGCTGGGGCTACAGGGAGACCCTGTCTCAAAAAAACAAACAACATACAAACAAGTAATTCCCCAATTGGGGCTCCCTGAACCCAGGTGTGTCAGGTTGACAACTAAGTTTACCCAGCACAGTACCTGCCTACCGCCCACCATGCAGAAGGCCCTGGGCTTCATTTCCAGCACTGCAGACAATAAAATAAAAAGTCTCTTTTGCCAGATGTGGTGGCAAATGCCTGTACTCTCAGCACTCTGGAGGCTGAGGTAGCAGGATAAGGTCTTCAAAGTTATCCATGGCCACATGGCAAGTTCAAGGCCAGCCTGAGCTACATGAGACCCTTTTGCAAAAAAACTGAAAAAGTTGGGGGTCTGGAGGGATGGCTCAGCAGTTAAGAGCACACTGGCTGCTCTTTCAGAAGCAGGTTAGGTTCCCAGAACCCACATGGCAGCTCACAACTCTGCATATCCAGTTCCAGGAGGTCTGACATCTGACCTCTGCAGGCATTATACGGCTTGGGTGCACTTACACACATTTGGGGAATACACTCATACCCTGAAAATATAAATTTTTTTTGGTCTTTTCGAGACAGGGTCTCCCTGTAGCCCCAGCTATCCTGGAACTCACTATGTAGACCAGGCTGGCCTTGAACTCACAAAGATCCACCTGCCTCTGCCTCCCGAGTGCTAGGATTAAAGGCGTGTGCCATCACGCCCAGCTAAATAAAATATTTTTTAAAAAATTGACGCCACGAGGAGCCGCTCGAAGGGGCGTTGTGCACACTGAGACATAGCATATTCGCCCGTGGGCCCAGCCATGGCACTGCAGCTCCCCCGGGAGCAAGTATCACCCTGCGCGGGAGCGCGGAGATCATGGCCGAGTTCTTCTCATTTGGCATCAACAGCATTTTGTACCAGCGTGGCATATACCCGTCGGAAACCTTCACCCGAGTGCAGAAATACGGACTCACCTTGCTTGTAACTACTGATCCTGAGCTCATAAAGTATCTCAATAATGTGCTGGAGCAACTCAAACAATGGCTGTACAAGTGCTCAGTTCAGAAATTGGTGTAGTCATCTCAAATATTGAAAATGGTGAGATGCTTGAAAGATGGCATTTTGGGGCTGGAGAGATGGCCTAGCGGTTAAGAGCGCCGACTGCTCTTGCAGAGGACTTGGGGTTCGATCCCCAGTACCCACATGGCGGCTGAAAACCGTCTGTAACTCCAGTTCCAGGGGAATCCAACACCTTCTTCTGACCTCCGAGGCATTGCACAACACCGGTGCACAGACCTACATGCAGACAGTACATTCATGCACATAAAAATAAAGTTAAAAAAAAAAAGAAAGATGGCAGTTTGATATTGAATGTGACAAAAATTGCAAAAGAAGATAGTGCTCCTAGATGGCCTAGGGGTTGAGAGCGCCGACTGCTCTTGCTGAGGACCCCGGTTCGATCCCCAGCACCCACATGGCGGCTGAGAGCCTTCTTTGGCTCCAGTTCCAGGGGAGTCCGATGCCCTCTTCTGACCTCCCCAACATGGCATGACACGGTACGCAGACCTGCATGCGGACGGTACATTCATACACATACAAGAATGAATAAAATTAAAAAAAAATAAAAATTGCTATGTAGACCAGGCTGCCGTTGAAATCATAGAGGTTTGCCTTACAAGTTCTGGAATAAAACACATGTACCACCACACCTCTTTTTCCTTTTCTTTTCTTTCTTTCTTTCTTTCTTTCTTTCTTTCTTTCTTTCTTTCTTTCTTTCTTTCTTTCTTTCTTTTTTTTTTTTTATCTCAATAGTTAGATACAGGGGCTGGAAAGTTGGCTCAGCCATTAAGAGCATTGGCTACTCTTGCAGAGGACCTGGGTTTGATTCCCAGCACCTACATGCTGGCTAAAACTGTCTGTAATTCCAATCCCAGGTGATCTGACACCCTCTTTAGACCTCTGTGGGCATTCCATGACACAGGTGCACTTAGACAACACAGGTGCACTTGCATGCACACAGGCGATACAATGATACACATAAAATACAAAAAAAAAGAATTAAAAAATATTAAAAATAGCTAGAATCAATTTACTGAGATGGAGAAAACCAGGAAAAGAGCCAATAAAGGTTTAGTTTGTGACATAGTAAATTTGAAAAGCCTGATAGCATTCAAGTGTAGAAATTTGCAAACTGGAATCTGAAGTTCAGGGGCTATGGTAAGACTAGAGATAAACTCTAGAAGGTCATTAACATATCACCTCTATCTGTGTGCTTGTTAGAATAGCACACAGAACTGCTTTAGGCCTTTCCTTTTGCGACTCTAGAGGAAACCCTCCCCTGATCCCAGCATGCCCCAGTTTTCTAAACCTACAGCAATTTAAAAAGGGAAAATAAACAGCCTTTATAGGCAACTCTAAGATAGTTGTCGTTTTTTGCAGGTTAATGGGAAACCACATCTCCTCTGAGCCTGGCTGCTACACNCAATTTCAGCCATCTCATATTTGACAAGGGGGCCAAGAAGACACAATGGAGAAAAGACAGCATCTTCAGCAAGTGGTATTGGCAAAACTGGATCACCACCTTTAGAAGAATGAAATTAAACCCCTACCTCTCTCCCTGCACAAAAGTCAGCTCCAGATTTTTGGTCTTTTCGAGACAGGGTCTCCCTGTAGCCCCAGCTGTCCTGGAGCTCACTGTGTAGACCAGGCTGGCCTTGAACTCATAAAGATCCGCCTGCCTCTGCTTCCCGAGTGCTAGGATTAAAGGTGTGCGCCACCACGCCCAGCCTGTAATTTGATTTTTAATGTATATACCATGAACACACAAACCAATGGATAATTGTACTACTTAATTTCTGTACTAAAGAACTCAATTTTTAAATGTTTATAAAAATCAAGTTTTAAATAACAGTTATAAAGTCTGTATATTTTAAATTTGATGCAAAGTATTTTTTATATTTGAGTGTGGTATTAATATAGTCAGACAAACCTGGATTGAGAATAGTAATCATTTTGATTCTTTGTTCCCTTCATTTCACAACAGAACACTGCATGTAAAGGCACAGGTATCACTTGTAACTAGTTTATCAAGTATGAGGCTTTGGTACCTCCATACTCCTGGCATCAGCACTGCCTGGTGTTTCTTATGCACTTGCACACCAAGCTTATTCCTTTGCCCTCATTGTTACTCTTAACATTTAAAACTCAAAAAAACAGGGGCTGGAGAGATAGCCTAGCGGTTAAGAGCACCGGCTGCTCTTGCAGAGGACCCGGGTTCGATCCCCAGCACCCACATGGTGGCTGAGAACCGTCTGTAAACTTCAATTCCAGGAGAACTCCAGTTCCAGGGGAATCCGAGACCCTCTTCTGACCTCCGGGGCATTGCATGACAAGGGTGCACAAACCTACATGCAGACAGTACATTCATACACATACAAAAAAAAAAAAAAAACCTCAAACAAAAACAAACATTTAAAACTCCAAAACCTTCTTCTAAGCTCCATTCTAAATCTTGCCTTATTTATATTGATAATAAATTTATTAAATGCTTGTGTTTAGACAGACACACAAAAAAATTGACTCCAGGTGCGGTGGCACACACCTTTAATCCCAGCACTCAGGAGGGAGAGGCAGGTGGATGTCTGTGAGTTCAAGGCCAGCCTGGTTTACTGAGCAAGTTCAGGCCAGCTGGGACTAAAAAGGAGACCCTGTTTCAAAAAGACCAAAAAAAAAATTTTTTTTCCAAAGTCCATTGATTTTAATGTGTTTTGGTTTGGGGTTTGTAAGTGAATTATAGTAAGTTCTTGCACATTTTTGGAAATCAATTGTATAAAATTTATCTACTTCTAGATACATTGTGTAAATAAAAATTTCATTCACACAAAAAAAATGAAATTGAAAAAGTTGCCAGGCGTGGTGGTGGTGGATGCCTTTAATCCTAGCACTCGAGAGGCAGAGGCAGGCAGATCTGTGTGAGTTCCAGGACAGCTGGAGCTACAGGGAGACCCTGTCTCAAAAAGACCAAAAAATAAAATTAAAAAAACGCATTAAACAGAAACTCCAGAGTCCGCCAAGTGAGGAAATCCAGCCGTGATGAGCCAAAATGGAAACCACAGATTTACAAGAGTCATGTTTTTAATTCTTCTTCATACCTTCAAAGAATCTTAAATATATATCACTTGTAGATTAAAGGCACATACCTTTAATCCCAGCACTCGGCAGGCAGAGGCAGGTAGATCTCTGTGAGTTCAAGGCAAGCCTGCTCTACATAATGAGTTTTAGGACAGCTGGAGCTACAGAGACCCTGTCTCAAAAAACAATTTTTAAAATAATATATATATATATATATACATATCACTTGCTTATAAGCATTAACATGAAGTTCATAAATTCTTACATATTACTTTAGCTTCTATATTAAGCAGAAGCCAAGTGTGATGCCACATATCTGTAGCCTCAGCACATAGAAGGCAGAGACAGGAGGATCAGTAGTTCAAAGCTAGCATGGGCTACATAAGACTGTGTGTTGTGGGGCGTGGTGGCATACACCTTTAAATCCCAGCACTCAGAGGCAGAGGCAGGTGGATCTCTGTGAGTTCCAGGCCAGCTGGGGCTACAGGAAGAACCTGTCTCAAAAAGACCAAAATAAATAAATAAATAAATAAATAAATAAATAAATAAATAAATAAATAAAACTGTGTGTCAAAAACCCAAAGCTAAAAAATGTATCCTGGGCTTCATTTGTAGCTCTGTGATACAGTGACAGCCTGTGTGAGGGTTCTGTCTCCAGAAACTTTTTTTAAAAAGTTCTGACTGTAAGCCGGGCGTGGTGGCGCACGCCTTTAATCCTAGCACTTGGGAGGCAGAGGCAGGCGGATCTCTGTGAGTTCAAGGCCAGCCTGGTCTACAGAGTGAGTTCCAGGCCAGCTGGGACTACAGGGAGACCCTGTCTCGAAAAGACCAAAAAAAAAAAAAAAAAGTTCTGACTGGGCTGGAGAGATGGCCTAGCGGGTAAGAGCGCCGAATGCTCTTGCAGGGAAACCCGGTTCGATCCCCAGTACCCACAAGGCGGCCGAGAACCGTCTGAAACTCCAATTCAGGAGAACTCCAGTATCCAGGGGAATCCGATAAAACCGTCCTTCTGACTCCGCACATTTGCACGACACGTGCAAACTGCATGCAGACAGAACATTCAATTACACATCAGAAATAAAATAAAAATTAAAAAAAAAAAAGTCTGACCTGTGTGGAATGAATTTCCATAATTTGTTACTTTTTTCTTTTGTATGTTTCTTGTTTTCGGCTGGGAAGGTGTGTTTTTTTGAGAGGGATCTCAGTAGCCCAAGGCTGGCTTCAGAAACCATAACATACCTGAGGATAACCACCGAATGTACCTGAGGATGACCCTGAAACTTTTTTTTTAATTTTAGTTGATTTTATTTATTTGAAATTGTCTTGTCTGCATGTAGTTATTGTCACCCAGTGTCGTGCAAATGCCACGGGTCAAAGAGCGTGTCAAATTCCCCTGGAAACGGGGTTCTCCTGAACTGGATTTCAGCGGTTCTCGGCCGCCATTGTGGTGCTGGGGATCAACCGCCGGGTCCTCGTAAAGCGGTTTGGCGCTCTTAACCCTAGGGCCATCTCTCCGCCGCCCTTTTATTTTTTTTTGTGTCTTTTCAAGGCAAGGTCTCTGTGGTGGTTTGAATGGAGTATGCACCCATAGGCCTTTTTTTTTTTTTTTTTTTTTTTGGTATTTTCGAGACAGGGTCTCCCTGTAGCCCCAGCTGTCCTGGAACTCGCTCTGTAGACCAGGCTGGACTTAAACTCACAATGATCCACCTGCCTCTGCCTCCCAAGTGCTAGGATTAAAGGCATGCGCCACCACACCGGCCCCCCCATAGGCTTTAAGTATTCAGACATTTTGTCTCCAGTTGGTGGCACTGTTCTTGGAGGTCTTAGAAGGTGTGACTGTGCTGGAGGAAGTACGTTATTGGGGGCAGGCTTAGTGAGTTTAACAAGCCTTACGGTCTCCAGCTTCTCGCTCTCTCTGCTTCCTGTGCTCTTTGCGAGATGTGACCCTTGGCTTGCTGCTCCAGATCCAGCCCCCACGCCTCCCGCCACAATGGACTCTAATTTCCTGGAACCGTCAATTGTAAACTCAAATAAACTCTTCCTTTTATAAGTTCCCTTGCTCATGGTGGTTTTATCACAGCAAAAGAAAAGTGGCTAATCCAGTCTCCCTTTAGTCCCAGCTGGCCTGGAGCTCACTACATAGACCAGGCTGGCCTTGAACTCATAGATATCTGCCTGCCTCTGCCTCCCGAGTGATGGGATTAAAGGCGTGCGCCACCATGCCCGGCGACCCTGAACTTCTGATTCTTTTTTTTTTGGTCTTTTCGAGACAGGGTTTTCCTGTAACCATAGCTGTCTGGAACTCACTCTGTAGACCAGGCTGGCCTTGAACTCACAAAGATCCGCCTGCCTCTGCCTCCCAAGTGCTAGGATTAAAGGCATGTACCACCACGCCCGGCATTTATTATTATTAGTGTGTGTGTGTGTGTGTGTGTGTGTGTGTGTGTGTGTTGTGTCCATTCATGCCACAGTACGAATGTGGAGGTCAGAGGACAACTTTTGAGAGCTGGTTTTCTCTTTCCACCATGGGTTCCAGGAATCAAACTCGGATTGTCAGCCTTCCCCAATGTTCTAGTTTCATTCTGTTATTGTGACCAAAAGCAATTTATGGGAAGAAAGTTTCTATTTCGGCTCACAGTTTACAGTCTATCATTGAAGGAAGTCAGAGTAAGAATTCAAGCAGGAATTTGCAGCCAAGCCTGCTTGCTATTCCATATAGCATTACTTTAGACCGAGGAAATTATTTCATAGCCAAGGAAGTACAGCAGAAATTACAGAGGGTCAGCTTGCTGACTGGCTGGCTGGAAGCCTCATGCTCAACTAGCCTTCTTATGCAGCCCAGGACCACCTGCCTAGGAATGGCACCACCCACAGTGGGCTGGATCGTCCTATATTAACTAACAATCAGGACAACAGCTCCACCAACATGCCCAAGGGCCAATGAGATTTAATCTACATATCATCTATCAAAGTATAAATTATAATCATCATTTCCCAGAATAGGAAACTGAGGTCATGAATATTTCCTAATTCTACAATCACATAACACATAAGGGAAGGGTCAGAACTTTGACTACTGCCAAAGCCAACATGCCTTCCGCCATCTTTTTTTTTTTTAATTTTTTTTTTAATTTTATTTATTTCGGTATGTGTATCAATGTACTGTCTGCATGCAGGTTTGTGCACCCGTGTCGTGCAATGGCGCGGAGGTCAGAAGAGGGTCTCGGATTCCCCTGGAACTGGAGTTCTCTTGGAACTGGAGTTTCAGACGGCTCTCGGCCGCCATGTGGGTGCTGGGGATCAAACCCGGGTCCTCTGCAAGAGCGGTCGGCGCTCTTAACCGCTAGGCCATCTCTCCAGCCCCCAGCCTTCCGCCATCTTTATCAAGTTCAACTCTCATGTGTTTGTGTTCACATGATTACATACAAATCTACAATATTCTATCCACCTAGGGCAGGAAATACAATGCCTACTTCCTGACCAAAGCTGTTACTCAATATCTCAATTGGTTATGAAATAGCTGCTGATTTCAGCCTGACAATGTCACACTTGAATCTTAAAAGCAGTAGTCACTGCAAGGCCTCCTGATCTAGGTAGAAGGATACGGTGTTCAGATATTTGAGCCCTTTGACACACACTGCTGGAAGATGATGAAAAGGCAAAGTCCTGTTGACTCATGATTTCCATTTGCAACCTCACTTTCATTTATAACAGTACTTTGTGCTGCTTTAAAGTTTTTGATTTGTTTTGTTTTGTTTTTCGAGACAGATCTTTCTTTGCAGTAAGCGCATGGGTCCTGGTGCCTGTGGAGGCCAGAAGGAGGGCACTGGATATCCTGGAGTTGGGGTCACAGGAAGCTGTACCATCTGATGTAGGTGCAAGAGTAGCAAGTTCTCTTAATTGTTGAGCCATCTCTCCAGTCCCCTTCCAAAATATTTTTGATACATAATTAGTTGAATCTGCAGATGCAAAACTTGGGGACATATATGTGTATAAATATATTTTTAACTTTTTTATTATTTTTTATGTGTATGAATGTACTGTCTTCATGCAGGTTGGTGCACCCATGTTGTGAAATGCTGTGGAGGTCAGAAGAGGGTGTCAGACTCCTCTGGAACTGGAGTTAAAGATGGTTCTTAGCTGCCATGTGGGTGCTGGGAATCGAACCCGGGTCCTCTGAAAGAGCAGTCGGTGCTCTTAACCGCTGTGCCATCTCTCCAGCCCCTATATTTTTTTTTAATAAAAGCTTAAGGTACTGATAATCTTCAAAAATCAAATGACAATAAAAATGGAACCTATGCCTCCCAGAAATGCTAGTATTATCCCAGAAAGAAGAAATGAGTGCCTGTCCTAGTTTGTCTTCCATTGCTGTGACAAAACACTCTGACCGACACCAACTTGGGGAGGAAAGGGTTTATTCAGCTTACATCTCCTGAGTCACAGTTGATCACTCAGGGAGCCCAAGGTAAGAACTCAGGGCAGGAACCTGCAGGCAGGAGCTGAAGCACAGGCCATGGAGGAATGCTGTCCACTGGCTTGCTCCTGGCTTGCTCTCTGGCTCATGCCCAGCCTGCCTTCTTATACTGTCACTGCTCAACAATCAAGACAATACTCCACAGATGTGGCCACAGGCCAATCCAATGGAGCAAATTCCCCAATTGAGGCTCCCTCAACCCAGGTGTGTCAAGTTGACACTAAAGCTATCCAGCACAATTGACCCCTTGTCAACTTGACACACAAAACACATCACTATTAAACCACCACCTTTCCAGTTCTTATCCCCAAAATATGATGTTAACATGAATCACAACCTAAGACAGTACAACCTCAAAAGCCTCACAGTCCTTAAAATGTCCAAACACTTAAAAGTCCAGTCTATTAAAAGTCTCCTAACTGTGGGCTGCTGCAAAATCCAAAACAAGTACTGTCTTATTTCAAAGGGAAGAATCAGGCACTCTCAAACAAAACCTAAGTCCAGCAAGTAGCTCAAGGCTGGACACCTGGGATCCACTCACGATCTTCTGGGCTCCAAAGGGTCTCGGCAGCTCCCTCTCTCCGACTCTGCCGTCCGTGGCACACTCATCTCGCAGGCCCAGGCCAACTCCATTCTACACCTACCGCTGCTCTTGGTGGTCGTCCCAGGGTACCGGCATCTCCAAAAAGCTGGGGTCGCTACTGAAACTGAGGCAGCACCTTCACCAATGGTCTCTTCTGACCTCTCCTGGTGCAAAGCCTCAGCTTCTCTCCATGACCCCTGCAATCCTGGGGTCTTCACAGCAACCGAGGTGCACTTCCACCAATGGTCTTTCCTGACCTCTCACAGTGCCAAGCCTCGGCTGCTCTCTGTGACCCCCTCAAATTTCAACACCGGAACCATATAGGAGACTCTTACACGTTACCAAGTCCGGCTTCTGGCTCGAGATGGAGGCTCAGGCCCTTTCTGGGTCACAGCTTCTGTGTGCTGACCTTGAAGATATTCTCCCCAGAAGATTTCACCTCAGTGATGCTGGTCTCTTGTTACTTACAGCTGATTTTTCAGCCCCAGCTAACCAGCATCAATTGCCCCAGTACCACAAAAGTTTCACTTCAGGTTCTGGTCTCTTGTTACTTACAGCTGATTCTCCACAGCCCCAGCTGACCAGAACCCACAGATTACACAGTCCTGATGATCTCTGCTCTCCTTTGAAACTAGAAACTTCACAAGCCAGGCCTCCATCTTCTACAACTCCTTCAGCAAAACTGCTCCAAGCTCCACAGCAACAATCTTTAGGCATTCAATGATCTTCCCAGCCCAAAGTTCCAAACGCCTCCACAATCCTTCCCCAAAACACCAAGGTCAGGTCTGTCACAGCAATACCCCACTCTTCTGGTACCAATTTCTGTTGTAGTTTGTCTTCCATTGCTATGACAAAACACTCTGACCAACACCAACTTGGGGAGGAAAGGGTTTATTCAGCTCACATCTCCTGGGTCACAGTTCATCACTTAGGGAGCCCAAGGCAGTAACTCAGGGCAGGAACCTGGAGGCAGGAGCTGAAGCACAAGCCATGGAGGACTGCTGTTCACTGGCTTGCTCCTGGCTTGCTCTCTGGCTCATGCCCAGCCTGCCTTCTTATACTGTCACTGCTCAACAATCAAGACAATACTCCACAGATGTGGCCACAGGCCAATCCAATGGAGCCAATTCCCCAACTGAGGCTCCCTCAACCCAGGTGTGTCAAGTTGACACTAAAGCTATCCAGCACAGTGCCCAATCATAATCATACAGGAATGTCACCAGTCCCATCCCCAGTCCATTTACTCTCTGGAAACCCTCTAGGGCCAGAGTCACATGAGTTCTTGACCATTGACATTGGATCATCTGGAGGTTCTTTTTTTTTTATTTTTGAAATTTTTTATTTTGTGGGGCATATACATGTCATGATACATATAGAAGTCAGAAATTAGCCGGGCGTGGTGGCGCACGCCTTTAATCCTAGCACTTGGGAGCAAGAGGCAGGCGGATCTTTGTGAGTTCAAAGCTAGCCTGGTCTACAGAGTGAGTTCCAAGACAGCTGGGGCTACAGGGAGACCCTGTCTCAAAAAAACAAAACAAACAAACAAACAAAAAGAAGTCAGAAATCAACTTGCAGGACTCTGTAACAAGGAAGCTCTCTGCTTCTTAGACAATGTGTTAAGCTGAGAGTTAAAAACTTGAACTTGGGGTGGGGGTGTTGGAGAGATGGCTCAGTGGTTAAAAAGCACTTGCTGCTCTTGCAGAGGACCGTAATCCAGTTCCCAGCACCCACATCAGGCAACTCAACTATAGAACTCCAGCTCCAGATGATCTGATGCCTTCTTCTGGCCTATCTGAATACCTACACACACTTGCATACATCCTCATACAGACATATGCACACACACACAATTTTTTTTTTTTTTGGTGCTTTTGAGACAAGGTCTCCCTATAGCCCCAGCTGGTCTGGAACTCGCTCTGTAAACCAGGCTGGCCTTGAACTCACAGACATCCACCTGTCTCTGCCTCCCGAGTGCTGGGATTAAAGGCATGAGCCACCGAGCCCAGTGCACATATTTTTTTAATTAAAAATAAGCTTATTAAAAAATTTAGCTGGGGGGGCTGGAGAGATGGCCTACCTGTTAAGAGCACCAACTGCTCTTTCAGAGGACCCGGGTTCAAGCTCCAACACCCACATGGCGGCCGAGAACCATCTTTAACTCCAGTTCCAGGGGAATCCAACACCCTCTTCTGATCTCCGCGGCATTGCACGACACGAGTGCACCAACCTGCATGCACACAGTACATTCATACACATACAAGAAAATAAAAATTAAAAAAAAAAGTTTAGCTGGATGTGGTGGTACATGCCTTTAATCCCAGCACTTGGGAGGCAGAGGCAGGTAGATCTCTGTGAGTTCAGGGCCAGCCTGGTCTACAGAGTGAGCTTCAGGCCAGCTGGGACTAAAGGGAGACCCTGTCTCAAAAGAAAGACCCCCCCCAAAAAAAGAATATTGAGCTAGCAGCTAAATTAAGATAAGCAAACAACTACTGCTCCTAAGCTAGGAGAGAGTCTAAAATGGGGCTGGCGAGGTCCAGATCTTCTTGGAGGGGACACAGCACTGATGACTGAGTGGCAGAGGAGAAGTTACTATGTGGAAACATGCTAGAGTCTACCAGAATTTACCTGGGGAATTTACCAGAAATCTGGCCAATAATAGAAGATTCAATTGCTAATGAAACATAGTGTCACTAATGAAGTAGGTCTCCCTAGATAGAGGTACTCTACTAGAAGGTGCCCAGATGGGCTACAAGGTTCTACCACGGGCAAGGGTGCACCAAAGAGAAGCCCTTTCTCATACAGCTCCTCTCCCAGGCCCTCTGTTGACACAGTTTAATATGTGTCATTTGTAGAGGAAACATTTTAGGGGAGGGAGAAGGGGAACCCCGAAACTGAAGTTTCCTGGTTTACAGACAGGGTTTTGAGACAGGATTTCATGGGGCTCAGGCTGGCCTCATCTTGTCATGTAGCTGAGGATGGATTTGGAACTCCTGATCCTCCTCCTGCCTCCGCCTCCAGAGTGCTGACATTAACAGGCATCTGCTGTCATGCCTCCCTCTTAAATTTATGTGCTAGCATACTATTCACACACACACACACACACACACGCACACACATAATGTACATGCATGCTAGGAGGTAGGGTGTAGCTCAGAAGTAGGGCCCTCTCCCAACATGTGCAAGACCCTGAATTCCATTCTCAGCACCAGAGGAAAAAAATGCAATTCCTCCCTCAGGGAATCTCCTCTCCTCCTTCCTGCCTTCTCTGTACCCATACAGGCCAATTGGCGCCTACTTTCCTTTATCTTTGATCAGCCTCTCCTTAGTTATTTCATGCCAGCATTTAAACTACTCATGTTTCTTCCAATTTAAAAATCCCTCCCTAATCCAGTGTGTTCCCCTGTATAGGGCTCCAGCATACATACTAAGCCATCTGTTGCTGATGTCTTTCCACATGAAGCTTGAGTGATGAATATGCACTCCTGATTCCTGATTTAAATAGCAAGAGGGAAGAAATCCAAATTCCTTAACCATCCCCACTTTGCCCTGCCTTTAAGAGTGCAAGGCAGGGCTGCAGAGATGGGTTTGCAGTTAATCATGCTTGCTACTCTTGCCAAAGTCAGATCCCCCAACTCACATTTGGCTGCTCATAACCCCCACCTCCAGGGGATCTGATGCTCTTTACTAGCATCCACAGGAGCCAGCACACACACACATATACATAAATAAAATATAAAAATAAATCTTGGTAAACGGGGCGTGGTGGCGCACACCTTTAATCCTAGCACTTGGGAGGCAGAGGCAGGCGGAGTTTTGTGAGTTCAAGGCCAGCCTGGTCTACAGAGTGAGTTCCAGGACAGCTGGGGCTACACGGAGACCTTGTCTCAAAAAGACACACACACACAAAAAAATCTTGGGCCGGGTGTGGTGGTATGGTGGCGCACGCCTTTAATCCTAGCACTCAGGAGGCAGAGGCAGGAGGTTCTTTGTGAGTTCAAGGCCAGTGTGGTCTACAGAGTGAGTTCTAGGACAGCTGGGACTACAGGGAGACCCTGTCTCGAAAAGACCAAAAAGATAAATAAATAAATCTTGGGGCTGGAGAGATGGCTCAGCAGTTAAGAGCGCCGACTACTCTTGCAGATGACCTGGGTTCGATTTCCAGCAACCACATGGTGGCTAAAAACTGTCTTTAATGCTGGGCGTGGTGGCGCACAGCTTTAATCCCAGCACTCGGGTGGCAGAGGCAGGCGGACCTCTGTGAGCTCAAGGCCAGCCTGGTCTACAGAATGAGTTCCAGGATAGTTGGAGCTATAGGGAGACCCTATCACAAAAAAAAAAAAAAAAAAAAAGAGAAAAAAAAAAGAAATGGCTGAGATGGCTCATTACAGGCTCTTGCCTCCAAGCCTGATGACTTAAGTTCAATACCTAGGATCTACATGGCAGAAGAGAACAGACTTCCACAAGTTGTCCTCTGCTCTCCATATGCACAACACACACAGGTGCATAAATAAGTGTAATTTTGTAAAAGGGTGAATTTATAGGATTGTTTACATAATTGGAAGCTGGGTAGTTGTGATGGTTAATGTTATTTGTCAACTTCATGAAATATAGACTACTTGGGATATGGGACATGGGGTATGCCTGTGAGGATTTATCTTCATTACGCTCATTGATGTGGGATGGTCTATATTCTTTTTTATGTATTTTTTGTACATTGCCTGCAATGTACTCATACACATAAATGTACATCACTTACAAAGTGGACTCATATCAGGAAATGCTCATGGAGGTCAGAAGAAGGCATTGAATCCCCTGGAACTGGAGTTATGGATGGTTGTTAGCCGCCATTAGGGTGCTGGGAATTGAACCCTGGGTTCTCTGTAAAAAGCAGTTAGTGCTCTTAACTGCTCCAGCCTCAGGAAGGTCTCTATTTTTTGTTTGTTTGTTTTTTGTCTTTTTGAGACAGGGTCTCCCTTTAGTGCCAGCTGGCCTGGAGCTTGCTATGTAGACCTGGCTGAACTTGAACTCACAGAGATCCACCTGCCTCTGTCTCAAGAGTGCTGGGATTAAAGGCATGCGCCACCACATGCCTGGCAAGGTCTATCTTAACTGTGGGTGATTCTGTTCCCTGACTGGGATCTTGGACTGCATAAGATGGAGAAAGCGAGCTGAGCACTAGGATACATTCATCTCTGTTTCCTGATTGTAGATTCGATGTGAGTCTGTGCTTCAAACTGCTTTCTTGACTTCCTTAGGATGTGGATTGGACATTTGAACTGAGTTATTTTATCACAGAAACAAGAAAAGAAACCAAGACACAGATTGTTCTGATTTCCTTTCTGTTGCTATGGAACACGACTCTGACCCAAGGCAACTTGGGAAGGAAAGGATGCATCATCTTACATCTCCAGGTCATAGTCCTTTAAAGGAACTGAAGCAGAGACCATGGAGGAACACTGCTTACTGGCTTGCTTCCCCTGGTTGCTCAACTACCTTTCTTATACAGTCCAAACCCACCTGCCCAGGGATGACACCACCCACAGTGGGCTGAGCCCTCCTCCAACAGTTTACAATTAAGACAATACCCCCACAGACATGGCCACAGGCCAATCTGCTGGAGGAAATTCCTCAGAGAAGGAAATTCCCTCTTCCTTAGGTTGAGCCAAGTAGATAGCATGCTGCTGAGTCAGAGAACCCAAAGGCTGCTCAGTCTAAGAAGCTGGAAGCCTAAGAGCAAGGGGGACCAGTAGTACAGCCCAGTCCAAGATGGAAGAACTGGAAGACACCTGGAGAGTGGCTGGCGTGAGTCCTTATGGAGACTAAAGCAGCTGAAGAAGCTGAAGTCAGATAAACAGACTAACAGCAGCTAGCCAGTTCTTACTGGCATCAGAAAACATTTCATGTTTAGGTCCCGTGTTAGCTAGTTGGCTCCTGGCTCTGACAAAATGCCTGACAAAAACAACTTAGGAAAGAAAGGCTCATTTTGTCTCACAGTAGGGAAGGAAAAAAAGGGTTAGAGAGATGACTCAGCCAATAAAGTGCTTGCCTTATAAGCATGATGACTTGACTTTGAGTCCCCCCAAACTCTTTTTTTTTTTGTCTTTTTGAGACAGGGTCTCCCTCTAGCTTCAGCCATCTTGGAACCACTGTGTAGACCAGTCTGGCCTGAACTCACAGAAATCCACCTTCCTCTGCCTACTGCATGTTGGGATTAAAGGTTTGTGCCACCATTCCCAGCTCCCAAAATATTTAAAAACATATTTTATTTTTATGAATATATTGCCTACATGTATATAAGTGCAACTGTGTCATGCGATGCTTATGGAGGTCAGGAGAGGGTGTCAGATGGGCACTGAGAATCAAATCCAGGTCCTCTGCAGGAGCAGCTTAACCACTGAACCATCTCTCCAGCTCCCAAATATTTTTTAAAGGGTTTAGTTTAGCCTCAGCTCATGAGTTAGAGTACCCTGGGCTGTGGGAGATTCTGTATCAAAAAGAAAAAGAAGCCGGGCATGGAGGCGCATGCCTTTAATCCTAGCACTTGGGAGGCAGAGGCAAGCAGATCTTTGTGAGTTCAAGGCCAGCCTGGTCTACAGAGTGAGTTCCAGGACAGCTGGGGCTACAGGGAGACCCTGTCTCGTAAAGACAAAAAAAAAAAAAANAGGAAGGAAGGAAGGAAGGAAGGAAGGAAGGAAGGGAGAGAGGGAGGGAGGGAGGGAGGAAGGAAGGAAAGAGGGAAGAAGGGCGGGAGGGGAAAGGAAGGAAGGAAGGGAGGGAGGGAGGGAGGGAGGGAGGGAGGGATGGAGGTGGGCTGGCTCTTTAAGGCATTAACTTCTGCTGGGAGCATGAAGATTGGTGGCACTAGGACCTGTAACATCACATGACACATTCCATATTATGGAGGCCTCGCCAAGGCACAACCTCCCACAGAGCATTGCCAAAGCACCAGCTGCCTGTCTCCCCGGAGGCTATGCTCATACATCTGCAGTCAGTTCCCCAGCTGCTCTATCCCAGCGTTCCCTTGTACTATGGGTCCTGCACAGCTTTAAGCATGATGCCTTGCAACACCGCCCACTGCTGAGTCAGCCGTGATATGCAGCACATCTGACTTTGGATTCCACGAGAAAAAAATAGGGGAGAGAGTGGACCCAGCCCAGCCCTGGCCTGCTTGGCGCTCTCAAGATAAGCAAGTCAAAATGAGTACAACTACAATTTTCTGAACCAACATTTGCTCTGGCATTCTTCAAGTAAGACAACTCAGTTTTCCAAAAGAGCCCTCAGAAAACATTCTTGCACCAATGTTGCATCTCTTTTGTTTCTTTGGAGGTAGAACTGGGGGGGTTGAAACAGAGCGTCAGTAACTCAGGCTGCTCTGAAGGCCACAGCAGTCCTTCTGCCTCAGCTTCTCAAGTGCTGTGATTTCAGATGTGACCCACCACAACCAAGGCTCATATATCAAAGCTTCTTAATCCCTGTGCCCATCAAACCAAAGGCAGGAACAGGAAGCAACAGTCCAGCTGCTGCAGCCATCAAGAGGTGTTTTATCTACAGTCTACAGTACAGACTGCTTAGCATGAATGACAGGCCCTTTTCCACCTAGGGCCCAGCAACCTGCCTTTCAGGTCCACCCACTCCCACTCCTGTCCCTGCTCTCTACCTACAGGACACACTTTCACAATACTCTCATTGCCTTTGCTCTTCATGTTTATTTTTTCTCTACAAATATTTATTGAGCACTTACTATATGTACCAGGCATTGTAAGTGCTGAGGAAACAGTACTGAACAAAGCAGAAGAGATTTCTTTTCTCCCCTCTCACACTTTGGTGATGTTTGTTTTGCTATTTTGTTATCCTCTAGAGATGGTCTTGTAATGTAGCCCAGGCTGGCTTTGAAGTTAAATTCATACTTTCAACTTCCCAAGTGCTAGGATTACAAGTATATACAACCATCCCCCAGGGTTTAAATGTGCTTTAAAAAAATTTTTTTTATGGGCTGGAGAGATGGTCTAGCCATTAAGAGCACCAACTGCTCTTGAAGAGTCCTGGGGTTCGATCCCCAGCACTCACATGGCGGCTAAGAACCGTCTTTAACTCCAGTTCCAGGGGAATCCGACACCCTCTTCTGACCTCCGCAGCATTGCAGGACACGGGTGCACAAACCTACATGTAGACAGTACATTCATACACATAAAATAAATAAATAGATATATTAAAAAAATAAATAAATAAAAATTTTTAAAAAGTCAAAAATATTTTATTAGCTGGGTGTGGTGACACACACCTTTAATCCCAGCACTTGGGAGGCAGAGGCAGATGGATCTCTGTGAGTTCAAGGCCAGCCTGGTCTACTTTAGAGAGTTTCAGGACAGCTGGGGGTGCAGGGAGACCCTGTGTCAAAAAGACCAAAGAAAAAAATTTTTATTATTTTTATGCATCTGAGTGTATTGCTTGCATGTAGGTAGGCGTTCCTGTGTTGTGCAATGCTCAAGGAGATCAGAAGAGGGCATTGGATCCCCAGGAACTAGAGTTTCAGACAGTTTTAACCACCATGTAGGTGCTGGGAATTGAACCTGAGTCCTCTGGAAGAGTAGTTAGCACTCTTATCCACTGAGCCATCTTCTCCAGCCCCCTCAAATGTACTTTTCCAAACATAAGCAAATATTTTTCTACAGCTGCACTATGGAACAGGATATAGCAAAAGCAAGATTTTTTTTTTTCTTTTTGGTCTTTTATTTTTTTATTATTTTTTAATTTTATTTATTTCTGTATGTGTATGAATGCACTGTCTGCATGCAGGTTTGTGCACCTGTGTCGTGCAATGCCTCGGAGGTCAGAAGAGGGTGTCGGACTCCCCTGGAACTGGAGTTCTCCTGGAATTGGAGTTTCAGACGGTTCTCGGCCGCCATGTGGGTGCTGGGGATCGAACCTGTGTCCTCTGTAAGAGCAGTCGGCGCTCTTAACCGCTAGGCCATCCTCCAGCCCCAACTTTTTGGTCTTTTTGAGACAGGGTCTCCCCTGTAGCCCCAACTAGCCTGGAACTCACTATGTAGAACAGGCTGGCCTTGAACTCACAGAGATCCTCCTGCCTCTGCCTCCCCAGAGACTTTTTCTTTATCATATAGACCTTTCGTTTCTTTTTTTTTTAATTTATCAAAAAAGAAAAAAATTTATTTTATTTTGGGGCTGGAGAAATGGCCTAGCGGTTAAGAGCACCGACTGCTCTTGCAGAGGACCCAGGTTCCATCCCCAGCACCCACATGGTGGCTGAGAACCATCTGTAACTCCAGTTCCAGGGGAATATGACGCCCTCTTCTGACCTCCTCGGCATTGCACAACACGGATGCACAAACCTACATGCAGACAGTACATTCATACACATACAAAAATAAATAAAAAATTGTTTTTTTTATTATTTTTACTTCTTATGTGTATGAGTGTACTGTCTACATGTAGGTTGGTGCACCCGTGTCATGCAATGCCGAGGAGGTCAGAAGAAGGCGTCGGATTCCCCTGGAACTGGAGTTAAAGATGGTTCTTAACCACTGAGCCATCTCTCCAGCCCCCAGCCCATTTCTTTAAAAATCTAACTAAAAATTATATTTGTCCCCAAAATATAAAATACATTTAATTAAAAAAAAACTTGAAAATAGCAAAGAAATAAGATCCATATATCCTCACTTAATGACCAGATGGTGCATGCCTCAAACTCCAGCACTAGAGAGGTGGAGGAAGAAGGATCAAGGTCATTCTTCGCTACATAGGGAGTACAAGGCTAGCCTTGGTTCCATGAGACCCTGTCTTTGAAAAAAGGGGAGGAGGGGCAGAAAAAGAAAAAGAATAAAAAAGGAAGGGAGGGGAGAAAGGTGGGTGGGAGGGAGGGAAACAGGAATGAGAAACACCTTTGCTTCTGCCCCATCTCCACCTCCCCTTCAGCCAGGACTTCTTCAAACAGATAGCAGGGTTCCACCCCACCTTTAGATTCCCTAGCCCTAGATATCCTAGCAAGGAGCCACATGCCGAAAATCCCAGCACCTAGCAGGCAAAAGCAGGAAGATCACTGCAAGTTTGAGGTCAGCCTGGTCTATCTACATGGTGAGTCCCAGGTCAGCACAACTGGAGTGCAATGTATAAGCCTTGCCCTGGGAAAAACACCTTCTTGATCTCCCCTGCCAGGTAAGTATGAGGCTGATTTTAAATTCTGTCTTACGTTAATTCAGGAAGCAGTTATCTAGTATCTACCCTAGACCAGATGGCCTAGTTCATGCAATTTCCTTTTTTTTTTTTAAATTTTATTTCTGTATGTGTATGAATGTACTGTCTGCATGCAGGTTTGTGCACCCATGTCGTGCAATGCCTCACAGGTCAGAAGAGGGCGTTGGATTCCCCTGGAACTGGAGCTCTCCTGGAATTGGAGTTTCAGACGGTTCTTGGCCGCCATGTGGGTGCTGGGATAGAACCCTAGTCCTCTGCAAGAGCGGCCGGCGCTCTTAACCGCTAGGCCATCGCTCCAGCCCCTTCAATTTCCTTTCTTAATTCATGTTCACTTTTGTCCTCTATCTTTCTCCCAGTGTTGGCTGCCCTGCAAGACTTGAGTTGATTTCAGACACTTCCCTCCCAATCATCTTGGGGCATTTTCTTTTTAACCTTTGCCTCTAGTTGGGTCATTTATTTTTTGAGGGTTGAGATTGAGACATGGTATCACTACATAGCCCAGCCTCCTCTGGAACTTACTATGTAGCTCAGGAGCTCAGGCTGTCCTCAAACTTATGGCAATCCTCCTGCCTCAGCCTCCCAAGGTCTGAGATTACAGTTTTAAGCCAGTATGCCTGGCCATACACACCATTTGTTTATAAATCAAAGGTCCCAAAAGAATCCACCTACCAGCAAGGTTTGGTTTTCCTTCTCAGCAAACTTTGTATTGACAATCCTGGGATCCTTGAATGGTGCAGTATTTTAGGAGCCCTTAGGGCAGGGGCCAAGAACAGGTGACCAAAGCCATTATCCAGCAGCTGCTTTTCCATGTGTCCCCAGCCCTCCTCCACCCTCCCACCAAAAGCCCTTGCCCTCCCTATTTTCTCTGTGATGCTGGCAGAATAAATGATGGACCAAGGATATCTGCTCTCAATGTTTTCAGCCTCACTGCCAGGCATGATGGCGCATGCCTTTAATCCTAGCACTTGGGAGGCAGAGGCAGGTGAATCTTTGTGAGTTCAAGGCCAGCCTGGTCTACAGAGCAAGTTCCAGGACGGCTGGGGCTACAGGGAGATCCTGTCTTGAAAAAGACCAAAAAAAAAGGGGTGGGGGGAGCTGGAGAGATAGCCTAGTGGTTAAGAGCACCAACGGTTCTTGCAGAGGACCCGGGTTCGATCCCCAGCACCCACATGGCAGCTGAGAACTGTCTTTGACTCCAGTTCCAGGGGAATCCAACACCCTCTTCTGACCTCCGCAGCATTGCAGGACACGGGTGCACAAACCTACATGTAGACAGTACATTCATACACATAAAATAAATAAATAGATATATTAAAAAAATAAATAAATAAAAATTTTTAAAAAGTCAAAAATATTTTATTAGCTGGGTGTGGTGACACACACCTTTAATCCCAGCACTTGGGAGGCAGAGGCAGATGGATCTCTGTGAGTTCAAGGCCAGCCTGGTCTACTTTAGAGAGTTTCAGGACAGCTGGGGGTGCAGGGAGACCCTGTGTCAAAAAGACCAAAGAAAAAAATTTTTATTATTTTTATGCATCTGAGTGTATTGCTTGCATGTAGGTAGGCGTTCCTGTGTTGTGCAATGCTCAAGGAGATCAGAAGAGGGCATTGGATCCCCAGGAACTAGAGTTTCAGACAGTTTTAACCACCATGTAGGTGCTGGGAATTGAACCTGAGTCCTCTGGAAGAGTAGTTAGCACTCTTATCCACTGAGCCATCTTCTCCAGCCCCCTCAAATGTACTTTTCCAAACATAAGCAAATATTTTTCTACAGCTGCACTATGGAACAGGATATAGCAAAAGCAAGATTTTTTTTTTTCTTTTTGGTCTTTTATTTTTTTATTATTTTTTAATTTTATTTATTTCTGTATGTGTATGAATGCACTGTCTGCATGCAGGTTTGTGCACCTGTGTCGTGCAATGCCTCGGAGGTCAGAAGNATGCTGCCTTTAAAAAAATTTTTTTTATTGGCGGGCGGATGGTCTAGCCCATTAAGCGCACCAACTGCCTTCTTGAAGAGTCCGAGGGTTCGATCCCCAGCACTCCATGGCGGCTAAGAACCGTCTTTAACTCCAGTTTCCAGGGGCCCCGACACCCTCTTCTGACCAAAAATAAATAAAATAAAAAAAAAAAACCTACATGTAGACAGTACCTTATACAAATAAATACATAAATAGATATATTAAAAAAATAAATAAATTAAAATTTTAAAAAAGAAAAAAAAAAAAAAAAAAAACCTGGTGTGGTGACACACACCTTTAATCCCAGCACTTGGGAGGCCGAGGCCGATGGACTCTGTGAGTTCAAGGCCAGCCTGGTTACTTTAGAGAGTTTCCGGACAGCTGGGGGTGCAGGGAGACCCTGTGTCACAAAAAGCCCAAGAAACAAATTTTTTCTTTTTATGCAGCTATTGTATTGCTTGCAGTAGGAGGCGTTTCCTAGGTTTTGCAGTGTCCCAGGAGATCAGAAGAGGGCATTGGCTCCCCAGGAAATAGAGTTTCAGGACAGTTTTAACACCATTGTAGGTGCCTGGGAATTGCACCTGAGTCCTCTGCAAGCGTAGTTCGCACTCTTATCCACTGAGCATCTTCTCCAGCCCCCTCACATGTTTCTACTTTTCCAAAATAAGCAAAATTATTTCTTTACAGCCCTTGCACTATGGAACAGTCTATCGAACACGCAAGATTTTTTTTTTTTTTCTTTTTGGTCTTTTTATTTTTTTATATTTTTAATTTTATTTCTTTTGTATGTGATTTATGTATGAATGCACTGTCTGCATGCAGGTTTTGTGCACTCGTGTCGTTGCCCAATGCCTCGGAGGTCAGAATGCGGGTTTGTTGGACTCCCCTGGAACTTGAGTTCTCCTGGAATGGAGTTTCAGACGGTTCTCGTCCGCCATGTGGGGCTGGGGATCGAACCGTTCCCTTTCATAAAGACGGCTCGGTGTTTACGCAGACCGAGCAATCTCTCATGTGTCCTCTGTAAGAGCAGTCGGCGACAGAGATAGGTCCTATTATAGTAGCCGGCTATCGATGATCGTCCCCTATCTTCGAGCCGCCTTTCTTATTCCGATAGAGGTGCACGCGGGCCATCCTGCCAGCCCCAACTTTTGTGCGTCTTTTGGAGACTAGGTCGCCCCGGTAGCTTTTTTTTTTTCCCACATCTTGCCTGGAATCGCACTAGGCAGAACAAGTGGCCTTGAACTCACAAGATCCTCCTGCCCGCTTGCCGCCCCAGAAGCCGGTTCTTATCATATCGACCTTTCGTTCTTTTGTTTGTTTATTCTCATTAAAAAAGAAAAAAATTTATTGATTTGGGGCTGGAGAAATGCCTAGCGGTTAAGAGCACCGACTGCTCTTTGCCCGAGGACCCAGTTCCATCCCAGCACTCCACATGGTGGCTAACAAAAAAACATCTGTAACTCCAGTTCCAGGGGACTATGACGCCCTCTTCTGAACCTCCTCGGCATTGCACAACCGGTATGCACAAACCTACATGCAGACAGTACATTCATACACAACACAAATAAATAAAAATAGTTTTTTTTCTTATTTTAACTTCTTATTGTATGAGTGTGTACTGCCATTGACCATGTAGGTTGGTGCACCCGTGTCATTGAATGCCGAGGAGGTTCTAGGCACGGAACGGCTGGATTCCCCTGGAAACTGAGTTAAAGATGGTTCTCAAAAGCAGAGCTTTAAACAACAACAACAAAAAAAATTTAAAAAAATCTAACTAAAATTCTATTTGTCCCAAAATCGAAAATACATTTAATTAAAAAAAAACTTGAAAATAGCAAAGAAATAAGATCCATATATCCTCACTTAATGACCAGATGGTGCCCTGCCTCAAACTCCAGCACTCGAGAGGTGGAGGAAGAAGGATCAAGGTCATTCTTCGCTACATAGGGAGTACAAGGCTAGCCTTGGTTCCATGAGACCCTGTCTTTGAAAAAAGGGGAGGAGGGGCAGAAAAAGAAAAAGAATAAAAACGAAGGGAGGGCCGAGAAGGTGGCGTGTGAGGGAGGGAAAAACAGGAATGAGAAAACAACCTTGCTTCTTTTTTTTTTTTTTTGGGCCCCATTCCCCTCCCCTCCGCACAGGACTTTTTCCAAACAGATAGCAGGGTTCCACCCCACCTTTAGATTCCCTAGCCCTAGATATCCTAGCAAGGAGCCACATGCCGAAAATCCCAGCACCTAGCAGGCAAAAGCCCAGGAAGGATCACGGCAAGTTTGAGTCCAGCTGGTCTATCTACATGTGAGTCCAGGTCAGCACAACTGGAGTGCAAGTATAAGCCTCGACCTGGGAAAACACCTTCTTGTCTCCCCGCCAGGTAAGTATGAGGATATTTTAAATTCTGTCTTACGTTAATTCAGGAAGCAGTTATCTAGTATCTACCCTAGACCAGATGGCCTAGTTCATGCCAATTTCCTTTCTTTTTTTTTAAATTTTATTCTGCTATGTGATGAATGTTACTGTCTGCAGCAGGTTTGTGCACCCAGTGTGTGCAATGCCTCACAGGTCAGACGAGGGCGTTGGATTCCCCTGGAATGGAGCTCTTCTGGGAATTGGAGTTTCAGACGCGTTCTTGGCCGCCCATGGGGTGCTGGGAATATAGGGCAAACCCTAGTCCTCTGCCAAGAGCGGCCGGGCTCTTAACCGCTCTAGGCCATCGCTCCAGCCTTCCATTTCCTTTCTAATTTCATGTTCACTTTGTCCTCGATCTTCTCCCAGTGTTGGCTGCCCCTCCAGACTTTGAGTTGATTCAGGACACTTCCCTCCCAATCACTTGGGGCATTTTCTTTTTAACCTTTGCCTCTAGTTGGGTCATTTATTTTTTGGGGTTGAGATTGAGACATGGTATCACTACATAGCCCAGCCTCCTCTGGAACTTACTATGTAGCTCTCAGGAGCTCAGGCTGTCCTTCAAACCTTATGGCAATTCCTCCTGCCTCAGCCTCCCAAGGTCTGAGATTACCGGTTTAAGCCAGTATCCTGGCCATACACACCAGTTGTATAAATCAAAGGTCCCAAAAGAATCCACCTACCAGACAAGGTTTGGTTTTCCTTCTCAGCAAACTTTGTATTGACAATCCTGGGATCCTTGAATGGTGCAGTATTTTAGGAGCCCTTAGGGCAGGGGCCAAGAACAGGTGACCAAAGCCATTATCCAGCAGCTGCTTTTCCATGTGTCCCCAGCCCTCCTCCACCCTCCCACCAAAAGCCCTTGCCCTCCCTATTTTCTCTGTGATGCTGGCAGAATAAATGATGGACCAAGGATATCTGCTCTCAATGTTTTCAGCCTACTGCCAGGCATGATGGCGCATGCCTTTATCCTAAGCACTTGGGAGGCAGAGGCAGGAGTGAATCTTTGTGAGTTCAAGGCCAGCCTGGTCTAAGAGCAAGTTCCAGGACGGCTGGGGCTACAGGGAGTCCTGTCTTGACAAAAGACCAAAAAAAAAGGGTGGGGGGAGCTGGAGAGTGCCAGAGTTTAAGAGACCACTGGTCTTGCAGTAGGACCCGCGGTTCGATCCCAGCACCCACATGGCAGCTGAGAACTGTCTTTGACTCAGTTCCAGGGGATCAACACCCTCTTCTGCCTCAGAGGGCATTGCACGCCGACAGTACATTCATACACATACAAATCATTAGAAAAAAAAAAAAAAAAGAGGCACACCTTTGGCTGTGTTTGTTGAGGGAATTTCTAGACTGGACTGACTGAGAATGGAAGACCCACTTTGAGTAGGCTGCACCCTCCACTGGGTTGGAGGCCTGGACTGAATAAACTCCAGAAAGAGAAAGCAAGATGGGAACTGGAATGTCACTTTCTCTGCTTCCTGATAGGCTGGCCCAGAGTTGTTAGCCTCAGCCTCCTCCCACACCTTCCTGCCCAAGTTGACTAGATCCTCAAACTCAGAGCCAATATAAACCCTTCCTTTCTTTTTTAAACTATATTATTATTTGCATATATGAATGTATTGCTGCCCTGTGAGGTGAGAAAGAAACACTGGGTCCCCTGGAGTTGGACTACGAAGATTGTTAGCTGCCATTTAGGTGCTGAGACTCAACCCCAACTCCTCTAATGCTTGGAATCAAACCCGGGTCCTCTGCAAGAGTAGACAATGCTTTTCTTTTTTAAAAAATTTATTTTTTTGCTGGGCCTGGTGTGCGCACGCCTTAATCCTAGCATGGGAGGCGAGCGCAGGCGGATCTTTGTGAGTTCAAGGCCAGCCTGGTCTACAGAGTGGTTCCAGGCTAGCTGGACTACAGGGGACCCTGTATCGAAAAAAACAAACAACCAACAAAAAAATATATATATATATATATTTATTTTTATGTGTATGAATATACTGTCTGCATGTAGGTCTGTGCACCCATGTTGTGCAATGCCACGGATGTCAGAAGAGGGCATCAGATTCCCCTGGAACTGGGAGTTAAAGACGGTTCTCAGCCACCATGTGAGTGCTGGGGATCGAACCCAGGTCCTCTGCAAGAGCAGTTGGTGCTCTTAACTGCTAGGCCATCTCTCCAGCCCTGACAACGCTCTTAACCACTGAACCATCTCTCCAGCCCCAGCTCTTTTTTTCTTAAAGTGCTTCTTGTCAGATATTTGGATTACAGTAATGAGAAAAGTATACACTAAGCCATGTCTCCTTCAAGGAGGAGGGGACTAAACATAAACTCTGCAGACAGGAAGTCACTATGTAGCCTTACACTTGCAGGAATCTTCTAGTCTCAGACTATTTAAAAACATTTTATTTCTTTGTCAGGGGGGCAAGAGTCAGAAGACAACTTGGGGGAGTCTGTTCTCTCCTTCTACTACCTGGGTCCCAGGGATCAAACTCAAGACTCGAGTGCAGGATACATGTGCACAGCACCAACTATGGCTTCAATCCCCCCATTTTGTGCAAGCAATCTATCACAGACTGCTTTCTATTTTATTTATTTATTTATTTATTTATTTATTTATTTATTTATTTATTTATTGGTCTTTTTGAGACAGGGTTTCCCTTTTTAGTCCCAGCTGGCCTGGAGTTCGCTATGTAGACCAAGCTGGCCTTGAACTCACAGAAACCCACCAGCCTCTGCCTCCCACCACGCCCGGCTTACTCTTTTTTTTTTAGACCAAGTCTATGCAGCCCTTGCTGGTCTGGAACCCACATTCACCTATCTCTTGCTTTGCAAGTGTTGGAATTAAAGGCATGAGGATGCCTGGCATCCTCAATTCTTTTTTTAAAAATATATCATTTAAGGAGCTGGAGAGATGGCTCAGCGGTTAAGAGCACTGGCTGGCTCTTGCAGAGGACCCAGGTTCGATTCCCACTGTGCACATGGTGGGTAAGAACCATCTTTAACTCCAGTTCCAGGGGAATCCAACGCCCTCTTCTGACCTCCAAGGCATTGCACGACACAGGCACACCAACCTGCATGCAGACAGTACACTCATACACATAAAAAATAATAAATGAAAAAAAGTATCATTTAAAACCTTTTTGTTGGGGGGACTGGAAATATGGCTCAGCGGTTAAGAGCACTGACTGCTCTTGCAGAGGACCCGGGTTCAATTCCCAGCATGCACATGGCAGCTAAGAGCCATCTTAGCCTGGGTGTGGTGGTGCACACTTTTAATCCCAGCACTAGGGAGGCAAAGGCAGGCAGATCTCTGTGAGTTCAAGGCCAGCCTGATCTACATAGTGAGCTCCAGGCCAGAAGGGACTAAAGTGAGACCCTGCCTCAAAAATAAATAAATACAGTTGGGCGTGGTGGTGCACGCCTTTGATCCTAGCACTTGGAAGGCAGAGGCAGGCAGATCTTTGTGAGTTCATGGCCAGCCTGGTCTACAGAGTGAATTCCAGGACAGCTGGGGCTACAGGGAGACCCTGTCTCAAAAAGACCAATAAATAAATAAATAAATAAATAAATAAATAAATAAATAAATACTTTTTATTTTTCTTATTTATGTGTATGAATGTTCTGTCTGCATGTAGGTTTGTGCACCCGTGTCATGCAATGCCAAGGAGGTCAAAAGAGGGTGTCGGATTCCCCTTGAAGTGGAGGTCTCCTGGAATTGGAATTACAGATGGTTCCCAGCCACCATGTGGGTGCTGGGGATCGAACCTGGGTCCTCTGCAAGAGCAGTGCTCTTAACCACTAGGCTATCTCTCCAGCCCCGTTATTTTTATTTTCTATGTATAAGTGTTTTGCCTGCATGTGTGTCCTAAGTATGTGTGCAATGCCCAGAGGCCAGGTGTCAGATCCCCTGGAATTGGAGCTAGGGACAGTCATTACCTGCCATATGGGTGCAGGGAACTGAACCTGAGTCCTCTGTAAGAGCAGCCAGTGTTCTTAACCACTGAGCCATCTCTCCATCCTTTCAATTTTTTTTGGGGGGGGGTCTTTTCGAGACAGGGTCCCTCTATAGCCCCCGCTATCCTGGAACTCCCTCTGTAGACCAGGCTGGCCTTGAACTCACAGAGATGTGCCTGCCTCTGCCTCCTTTTTTTAAAAAAACAAAAACAAAAACAGGGTCTTACATAGCTCAGACTGGTTTCAGAATTCACCATGTAAGTAAGATGACCTTGAATTGAACCAATTCTCCTTCCTCTGCCTCTGCCTCTGGAGTGGTATTATTATTACTTCAGGTATAGTCCACCACATCTAATTTATATAGTGTTGGGGATGGAACTCAGGGCTTCCTGCATGCTACACAACCACTCCATCCACTGAGCCACATCCCTAATCCCGTCCCTAGGGTTTTTTTGTTTTGTTTTGTTTTTCTTGAGACTGGAGCTCACCATATAACTCGCCAGGCTGACCTGGAAATACTGCTGCCTCTGCCTCCCGAAAGCCGCCAGGCCAGGGCAACATACCCAAGAAGCCTGTCCGTACACAAAAACAGGGCCCACTGAGAGCGTCACACTCTGCATCTGAAACCGATCGGCCCTCTGTGATGTCACAGGCACCCACTGATGCGGAGCCAATGGGAGCACGAGGCGGGACTTCTCGGCCAGGCAGCCAGCTAGGCCGGCCCAGCGCGCAGGCGCGATGGGCCCGGCTTCTTGTCCTTCGGTGTCGCGGCCGCGTGTTCGGGCCCGACTGCCGCCACCTGAGGTGCTGCCACCCTCCATCCTGGACGAGGAGCTGTACGACTGCCTGGACTACTACTACCTGCACGACTTCCCGGCCTCCGGGGCGGGCCGCAGCAAGGGCCGGACGCGGCGCGAGCAACAGCTGCGCACCAACCGGCCTGTGCCCGGCGGCCACGAGCGCAAGGTGGCGCAAACGCTAATCAACGGGCAGCGCAAGCGGCGCCAGCGCCAGCAGCAGCCTCGGCCACG
The DNA here is from genome assembly GCA_009823505.1 of Rhizomys pruinosus. Classification (NCBI taxonomy): domain Eukaryota; kingdom Metazoa; phylum Chordata; class Mammalia; order Rodentia; family Spalacidae; genus Rhizomys; species Rhizomys pruinosus. The sequence goes on from VZQC01011640.1 coordinate 455,671, forward strand.
CACGCGCCTTGCCTGAGCCGGTAGCCACCGCCCGCCCCTCTTGTTTCTGTTTTGTCGAGATACAGTCTCTTGTGGCTCAGGCTGGACCTCGTCGAACTACTGAACCTTCTGCCTCCACCTTGCAAGTGGTGAAATGACAGGCGAACGGCACAATGCCTCGTTTTCCTTCCTTCCTTTTCTCTTCTCTTTTCTCTCTCCTCTCCTCTCCCCCTCCCCTCCTCTCCCCTCCCTCCCTCCCCTTCTCTCTCTCTCTCTCTCTCTCTCTCTCTCTCTCTATCTCTCTCTATCTCTATCTCTCTCTATCTCTCCCTCTCTTTGAGCTGGCTTGAAACCACCCTGAAGTGGGTTCTGGGAAATGAACTAGGGTCCTCTGTAAGAGCTAGGATGAGCTCTTAACTGAGCTGAGCTTGGTGGCACTGGGTTATAATCCAGACACTGGAGAGACTAGACAGGAAGAGGGCCACATGTTGGAGGCCAGCCTGGGCTACAAAAGNTCCAGGGGAATCCGACACCCTCTTCTGACCTCCACGGCATTGCACAACACAGGTGCACCAACCTACATGCAGACAATACATTCATACACATATGAAAATAAAAAAATAAATAAATAAAATAAATAAAATAAAAAATGAATTTATTTTTATTTTTTTATTTTTTTTTGGTCTTTTTGAGACAGAGTCTCCCTGTAGCCCCAGCTGTCCTGGAACTCACTGCATAGACCAGGCCAGCCTTGAACTCACAAAGATCCACTTGCCTCTGCCTCCCAAGTGTTAGGATTTTTTTTTAAGAAATCTATTTCAGTAATTGATTATATTTCTATTTATTTATTTATTTTATGTGTATGAATGTACTGTCTGCATGTAGGTTTGTGCGCCTGTGTTGTGCAATGCCTCGGAAGTCAGAAGAGGGTCTCGGATTCCCCTGGAACTGGAGTTCTCCTGGAATCTGAGTTACAGACGGTTCTCAGCCACCATGTGGGTGCTGGGGATCGAACCCAGGTCCTCTGCAAGAGCATTGGCACTCTTAACCGCTAGGTCATCTCTCCAGCCCCCCAAGTGTTAGGATTAAAGACATGTGTCACCATGCCCGGCTTAGCAGTCATGTGGGTACTGGGAATTGAACCTGGGTCCTCTGCAAGAGCACTTGGTGCTCATAACTGCTGAGCGATCTCTCCTGCCCCAGCATCTGGACATTTTGTCTACAGTTGGTGGCACTGTTTTGGGGGGTTTTAGAAGGTATGGCCATGCTGGAGGAAGTATTTCACTGGGGGTGGGCTTAGAGAGTTCAAAAGTCCTTGCCAATCTCTAGTTGCTCTCTCTCTACTTCCTGTGCCTGCTTGAAGATGGGAAGTCTGCTTTCTGCTCCTGCTCTGGAACCTCCGGCCACCATGCCTCTCCCCCAGGATGGACTCCTGGAACTGTAAGCCAAATAAACTCTTCCTTTTATAAGTTCCCTTGGTTGTGGTGGTTCTATCACAGCAACAGTAAAGTGACTAATGGGGGTATGGTTAAGACGGGGTCTCCTATAGCTCAGGCTGGCTAAACACACAGAGAGGAGAGAGGGAGGGAGGGAGGGAGGGAGGGAGGGAGAGAGAGAGAGAGAGAGAGAGAGAGAGAGAGAGAGAATGAAAGAGAAGAAAAAGAAAAGAAAAAATGAGGGAGGGTGGGAGGGAAGAAGAGAGAGAACATGAACTGAAATGGTCAACTTACTGCAGCACTTCTACTAAAAGCATTTCATGCAAGCTGGGGTTGTAGCTCAGTGGGTAGAAGGGCTTGCCTCAGATGTGCAGAGGCCCCCCATGGATGTTCAATTCATAACAGAAAACCAAAAACAAGAAAAAAAGCATTTCACACTCAAGCACAGACCCTTGGGGTCTTTGCAACTGCTGTTCTGTCTTCCTGAAATGCTCTTATCCTTACAACATGGCTTGCTTCTCTACTTCAAGGACTTTGTTCAAATGTTCCTTTTTTTGTTTGTTTGTTTCCCTTTTAGTCCCAGCTGGCCTGGAGCTCACTCTGTAGACCAGGCTGGCCTTGAACTCACAGAGATCCGCCTACCTCTGCTTCCCAGTGCTGGGATTAAAGGTGCCACCATGCCTTAATAAGGGGCATCAAATGTCCCTTAAAGAGACCTTCCCTGCCTACCTCTTCTTTTTTGTCTGGCTGGCCTGGATCACAGGTGTGCACCATCACACTGGCTTCCTGCCTACTCTTAACTCTTACCCTGCTCTTTCTCCAGGTCATCACCACCTGATTTATGCCAACATTTATATCCCTTTGGGTAACTGTTTCCTCTGGATTAAAACATTCTCTCATAGAGAAAGTAGGACAGTTCACAAAAACTCACAAAACAAGAAACAGATCCTTTCCCAAGGTTGTAGAAACCTGTGCCTTCACTTCCAGAGCTCAGGAAGTAGTGGTAGGAGAAGGCACTCAAGGTTAAGTGTGAAGCCAACCTATGAGTTCCTATTAAGAAAAGGAAGCTGGGCCTGGTGGCTAATGCCTTTAATCCCAGCACTGGGGAGGCAGAGGCAGGTGGATCTTTGGGAGTTCAAGGCCAGGCTGGTCTACATAGTGAGTTCCAGGACAGCTGGGGCTACGGGGAGACCCTGTCTCAAAAAGACCAAAAAAAATAAAATAAAATAAAATAAATAAAAGTGCAGGGCTGGAAAGATCAGTGGTTAACAGTACTTGCTTCTCTTGCAGAGGACCTGGGTTCTGTTCTCAGCCCCCACATGGCTACTTACAGTAGTCTGTAATTCCAGTTCCAGGAGATGAAACATCCTCTTCTCTGTTACCAGGCAGAAATGTGGCGCATATTCATATTCATACATGGAGAGACACATACACATAAAAATAAATAGCTGAAGAACTGTATCTGATATTTCCCTCTCGTGTACATACATGCATTTTCACACATACACACACACACAGAAATCACCACAATGAACTGGGGAGACCCAAGAGAGGATGCTGTACAAGAAAGGATTCTACCCAGATGTTATGGACTATCCTAAGATTTTAGCATTATGGTAGAATATTATGGGGACAAGAGATGCAGCTCAGTTGGAAGAATGTTTGCCTAGAGTTCATGAAGCCCTGGGTTTGAGCCCTACCACCTCTATAAACAGTGTAGTTACACATGCCTATCATCTCAAATATGGGAGTTTTGGGTCTGTAGATCAGAAATTCAGGATCATCCTTGATTGCCTCTTGAATTCCAAGCCAGCCTGGTGTTTGTGAGATCCCTTGTCAATAATGAAATTATAGGGCATATGCAACAGTTGCTAGGTTCTCTTCACTTACAGTGTTCCTTTAACATAGGTGCTGCTGCCCACATTTTAGTTTAGCTTTTTGTGTCTCTGTGTATATATACCACATGTATGTGGGTTTTCTCAGAGGCCAGAGGTGGTAGTTCATTCCCCTGGAGCTGGAGTTGGACGCAGTTCTGAGCTATCTGGTGTGGGTTTGGGGAACCAAAGTCAGGTCCATTGGAAGAGCAGCAAGGACTCTTAATTGCTGACCCACCTTTCTAGCCCCCTAGTTAGCTTTCTCTGTCAACTTGACAAAGCCTAAAGTCATCTGAGAAGGAAAGCCTCAGTAAAGGAGTCCCCTAGATCAGTTTGGCCTGTGGGCGTATGGAGTTGTCTTAATAATCAAGTAACGGGGCTGGAGAGATGGCCTAGCAATTAAGAGCGCCGACCGCTCTTACAGAGGACCCGGGTTCGATCCCCAGCACCCACATGGCGGCCAAGAACCGTCTGAAACTCCAGTTTCAGGGGAATCTGACACCCTCTTCTGACCTCCGCGGCATTGCACGACACGGGTGCACAGACCTGCATGCAGACAGTACATTCATACACATACAGAAATAAATAAAATTAATAAATAAAAAATAATTGGTAAGATGCCAGCCCACGTAGATGGGCTAATCCCTTAGCAAGTGGTACTGGGCTGTTTAAGCTAGTGGCTCCAGTTCCAGGGCATCCTCCATCACCTTCTTCTGATCTCCGCCGCATTGCACGGGCACGGTTGCACAAACTTGCATTGCGACCGTACATTCATACAACATACAAAAAATAAAAAAAATTAATAAAAAATAAAAAAATAAAGAAAGCTAGTGGCTGGGCATGGTGCCACACCCTTGATCCTTTAATCCCAGCACTCGGGAGGCAGAGGCAGGCGGATCTCTGTGAGTTCAAGGAGCCTGGTCTATGTAGCGAGCTCCAGGCCAGCTGGAACTAAAGGGAGACCCTGTCTCAAAAAAGACTAAAATAAAGCAAGCTAAGCCAGTTGTGGTGGCACACGCCTTTAAATCCCAGCACTCGGGAGGTAGAGGCAGGCAGAGCTCTTGAGTTCAAGGCCAGCCTGGTCTACAGAGTGAGTTCCAGGCCAGCTGGGGCTACAGGGAGACCCTGTCTCAAAACCACCAAAAGCTGGGCCTGGTGGTGCATGCCTTTCATCCTAGCACTTGGGAGCAGAGGCAGGCATATCTTTGTGAGTTCAAGGCCAGCCTGGTCTACAGAGTGCGTTCCAGGACAGCTGGGGCTACAGAGCCCCTGACTCAAAAAGACCAACAAAACAAAAAAAAAAAAAAAAAAAAAAAAAAAAAAAAAAAACACGGAAAAAAAAATCAAACCAGCTGGGTGTGGTGGTGGTGCACACCTTTAATCCCAGCACTTCGAGAGGCAGAGGCAGGGGTATCTCTGACGTTATAAAGCCCAGCCTGTCTACTTAGTGTATTGTGTGTGCCTGCATGAGTTCAGAAGAGGATGTTGGATCCCCTAGAACTGGAGTTACAGGCAGTTTAAGCTGCCCGATGTGGATGCTGGAAACTAACTGAACATGAGTCCTCTGTAAGAGCAATAACTCTTTTTTCTTTTTAATTTATTTTTCATGTATATGAATGTACTGTCTGCATGTAGGTTTGTGCACCCGTGGTCGTGCAATGCTTGCAGAGGTCAGAAGAGGGCGTCGGACTTCCCCTGGAACTGGAGTTAAGACCTTTCTCAGCCGCCATGGGGTGCTGCGGATCGAACCCGGTCTGCAAGAGCAGTCGCGCGCTCTTAACCGCTAGGCCATCTCTCCAGCCCCGTAATAACTCTTAAGCACTGAGCCACCCTCTCTAGCCCTTAAAGCCTTATGTACTTTATGCCAGGCTTAGTTTTATTGTCTTTTTTTTTTTAACTTTTTTTATTATTTTATGTTTTCTGTAGTGTGGTATGAGTTACTGTATGCTGTAGGGTTTTGCACCCATGTCGTGCAAGCCGCGGAGGTTCAAGAGAGGGGTGCTCGGATTCCCTGGAACTGGAGTTCTCCGGACTTGAGCTTCAGCGGTTCTCAGCCCATGTGGGTGCTGGGACGAACCCGGTCCTCTGTAAGAGCGATCGCCACTCTTAACCGCTAGGCCATCTCTCCAGCCATATTTTTGTCTTTTTCGAGGACAGGGTCCTCCCTGTAGCCACCAGCCTTCCTGGAACTCAACTTGTAGACCGGCTGGCATTGAACTCGACAAACGATCTGCCTGCCTCTGCCATCCCATTAGCGTAGGAATTAAAGAGTGCACCACCAATGCCCAACCCCCTAAGCTGTATTTTAACAACTTTTTGCGGGAGACAGGTTCTTACTCTGTCAACCTTATATGGCAGGAACTCACAGAGATCCATCTGTCTCTCCAGTGCTAGGATTAAAGACTTGTGCCACCATGCTGGCTTAATAGTTTTTTTAAAAAATGAATTTGGGGGGCTGAGAGAAAGCCTCAGCTATATATAATAAGAAGGTTTTAAGGAGCAGAGCAACGACGCTCTTCAAGACGGACCCGGGTTCATCCCAGCACCCCACATGGCGGCTGTTGGAACGATGACCTAGACCTCTGTATTCCAATCCAGGGAAACTCAATTCCAGGGGAGATCTGAGACCCTCTTCGACACCTCGGCATTGCACGACACACGGGTGCACAGACCTGCCTGCAAAAAAAATACATTCATACAGCAGACAAAAATAAAATAATAAAAAAAAATTTTTTAAAAAAAAACTAAAAATAAAAAAGAATTTGGGGCTGGAGAGATAGCCAGACAGATTAAGAGCTCCGACTGCTCCTGCAAGGACCCGGTTCGATCCCAGCACCACACATGGCGGCTGAAAACCGTCTTTTCTAATCCAGTTCCAGGGGAATCCGCACCCCGTCTTCTGACTCAACGGTCATGCACAACACAGGTGCACCAACCTCACTGCACGACCATACTTCATACACATATGAAAAATACAAACTACCATAATACACATAAATAAAAAAACACTGCATTTATTTTTAGTCCTTTTTTTTTTTTTTGTTGGTCTTTTTGAGCAGAGTCTCCCTGTAGCCTCACCCCGCGTCCTGCACTCACTGATAGCACCAGGCCAGCCTTGAACTCCAAAGATCACTTGCCTCTCCTCCCAAGCTGTTGGATTAAAATTTAAAATCTACTTTCACGTACCTTGAGTTAATTCTCTATGTTTTTTATTATTTTATGTGTCTGACATGTCACTCTTTGTCCTCCATGTAGGTTTGTGCACCTGTTTGGCAATGCCTGGAAGTCAGAAGAGGGTCCGGTTCCCTGGACCTGGAGTTCTCCTGGAATGGATTGAGTTACAGACGGTTCTCAGCCCAAGTGGGTTGCTGGGATCGAACCCAGGTCCCTCGACATAGACCATGGCATATCTAAACCGCGTAGGTCCATCCTCCCAGCCACCCCAAGTGGTTAGGATTAAAGACATGTGTCACGCATGCCCGCTTAGCAGTCATGTGGGTACTGGAATTGAACCTGGGTCCCTCTGCAAGAAGCACTTGGTGCTCATAACTGCTGAGCGTCTCTCGCCCCAGCATCTGACATTTGTCTACAGTTTGGTGGCACTGTTTTGGGGGGTTTAGAAGGTGATGGTCATGCGGTGAGGAGTATTTCATGGGGTTGGGCTCAGCGCGTTTCAAGAAGGTCCTTGCCAATCTTCAGTTGCTTTCTCTACTTCCTGTGACTGCTTGAAGATTGGGAAGTTCTGCTTTCTGCTCCTGCCTGTACTTCCGCCACCAGCATCTCCCCCAGGATGACTGCCTGGAACTGTAAGCCAAATAAACTTCTTTTTCCTTTTATAAGTTCCCGTTGGTTGTGGGTGGGTTCTATCACAAAGCAACAGTAAAGTGACTAATGGGGGTATGGTTAAGACGGGGTCTCCTATAGCTCAGGCTGGCTAAAAACACAGAGAGGAGAGAGGTGGGGAGGGAGGAGGAGGGAGGGAGGAGAGGAGAAGAGTAGAGGAATAGGAGTGACGTAAGCATAATACAGAATGAAGAAAAAAAGAAAAGAAAAAATGAGCGTCGAGTTGGGAGGGAAGAAGAGAGAGAACATGAACTGAAATGGTCAACTTACTGCAGCACTTCTACTAAAAGCATTTCATGCAAGCTGGGGTTGTAGCTCCATGTGGTAGAAGGCTTGCCTCAGATGTGCAGAGCCCCCCATGGTGTTCAAATTCATAACAGAAAACAAAAAAACAAGAAAAAAAGCATTTCACACTCAAGCACAGACCCTTGGGGTCTTTGCAACTGCTGTTCTGTCTTCCTGAAATGCTCTTATCCTTACAACATGGCTTGCTTCTCTACTTCAAGGACTTTGTTCAATGTTCCTTTTTTTGTTTGTTGTTTCCTTTTAGTCCCAGCTGGCCTGGAGCTCACCATCTGTAGACCCAGGCTGGCCGTGAACTCACGAGATCCGTCCTAACTCTGCTTCCCAGTGCTGGATTAACGGTGCNCTGAAATGGTCAACTTACTGCAGCACTTCTACTAAAAGCATTTCATGCAAGCTGGGGTTGTAGCTCATTGGTTAGTGTCTAGCATGTAAGAGCCCCATGAGTTTAAACAACACAAAGAAAAAAAAAAAAAAAAAACAAGAAAAAAAGCATTTCACACTCAAGCACAGACCCTTGGGGTCTTTGCAACTGCTGTTCTGTCTTCCTGAAATGCTCTTATCCTTACAACATGGCTTGCTTCTCTACTTCAAGGACTTTGTTCAATGTTCCTTTTTTTGTTGTTGTTTCCTTTTAGTCCCAGCTGGCCTGGAGCTACTCTGTAGACCCAGGCTGGCCTTGAACTCACAGAGATCGCCTCCCTCTGCTTCCCAGTGCTGGGATTTTAAAGGTCGTCCACCTTATGCCTTAATAAGGGGCATCAAATGTCCCTTAAAGGACCTTCCCTGCTACACCTTTTTTTTTAGCCTGGCTGGCCTGGGATCACAGGTGTGGCACCATCACACTGGTCTTCTGCCTACTCTTAACTCTTACCCTGCTCTTTCTCCAGGTCATCACCACCTGATTTATGCCAACATTTATATCCCTTTGGGTAACTGTTTCCTCTGGATTAAAACATTCTCTCATAGAGAAAGTAGGACAGTTCACAAAAACTCACAAAACAAGAAACAGATCCTTTCCCAAGGTTGTAGAAACCTGTGCCTTCACTTCCAGAGCTCAGGAAGTAGTGGTAGGAGAAGGCACTCAAGGTTAAGGTGTGAAGCCACCTATGAGTTCCTATTGAAAAAAGGAAGCTGGGCCGGTGGTCTATGCCTTTAATGCCCAGAATGCTGGGAGGACTAAGGTCAGGTGGATCTTTGGGGTTCAAGCTCCAGGCTGGTCTACATAGTGGATGTTCCAGGACAGCTGGGGGGCTACAGGAGAACCCTGTCTCGAGAGACAAAAAACAAAAAAAAAAAAAGGAGTTAAACAATTGTGCACATTCTGGTGGAGTTATTTAGTGGAGGAGCTGCCTGCAAGTTGTGTAGGGAATCCCAGCCCAGAGTGGCTTTTCTGAGTCATCCTTCATCATTTTTACTGATGAGGCTATAGGCTCTCCCAAGTCACGCCTCTCCCATGATCCTGTCAGTAATGCTCATAAACTCATTAGTTCCCCAAGCTGGACTTTAGTGGTATCACTGCCTTCTCTATCTGGGGAGAATAGAACGATTATGGGTGGCTTGTGGTAATGCCCACGGCCTTTAATCCAAGCACCAGAGAGACAGAGTGCAGGGGATTGGTTTATTGGGTGTGTAGAGTTCAAGGCCAGCCTGGTTACATATGGAGTTCCAGGCCAGCTGTGGGACTAAAGGGAGCAATTTGTCTCAAAAAGACGAAAGAAAAAAAAATAAACAGACTTACTGCCCTTCTTATGAATTTAAATGTATTTGTTGTATTTGCCTGCATTTATTAACCACATACGTGCTCCGCCAATGCCACTCAGAGGCCAGAAGTGGGCTTTGGCTCATTTGGAATTGGAATTAAAGATGGTTCCATAGCCACGTGGATGCTGGGAACTGAACCCTGGTCCTTTGGGAGAGCAGCCAGTGTTCTAAACTGCTTAGCCATCTCTCTAGCCCCCCACACACACCTTGAAATTTAAACCATTTATACGTAGTAGCCGGGCATGGTGGGCACGCCTTTACTCCTAGCACCGTGGGTGGCAGCGGCAGAGGCAGGCGGATCTTTGTGAGTTCAAGGCCAGCCTGGTCTACAGAGTGAGTTCCAGGACAGCTGGGGCTACAGGGAGACCCTGTCTCGAAAAGACAAAAAAAATAAAAATTAAAAATTAAAAATAAAAAAAATAAACTTTATAGGTAGAATCTTGTTTTATTTGCTTGCTGTACCTCCAGAACCTAACATCTGAGACAGGATCTGTGTACCCCTGGCTGGTCTTGAAATGATCCTCCATCCTCCTGCTTCCAAGTGCTAGGATTACAGGCATGCCACCACTAGGCCCAGATTTAGTGACTTTTTTTTGCACTACCAACTCAGAACACAAATCCCTTATTTAAAAGAAGTTAAAATGGATAGTGACACATAAAAAACTGATTTAGCTTTTCTTGACTGCATCCATAAACAGCAGGAATGCCAACAGAATCTAAACTTGATCCTAAAACTTGGCTTTTTGTGTGAATTCATTCTATAGCATCCATGCTACCTAAAAAAATACTTTCGGACTGTGGAGATGGCTCAGCAGGAAATATGCTTGCCACGCAAGCATGAGGAATGGAGTTTGGATCCCAAGCACCCACATAAATGGTGGGTGGACAAGGTGGCCAGCCTGTAATATCAGCACGTGGGAGGTAGAGACAGAGACTCTCCCGAGCAAGCTAGGCATAAACGAGCTGTAGGTACTGAGGAAGACACCTGACTTCAATCTCTGGCCTTGACATAGCATACATACGCCCACTCCACCCCCAAAACAGGAATACATCCACACCACACACAAGAAAAAAACCGCTCCCCAGGAGTTGAGGACTGGACTGAGCACTTTCCTAGCCATCTCTAAGACTTTGGGTTTACACTCATAGCTAATCTCTTTCTCTCTGTCTCTGTATCTCTCTCGCTCGCTTTGAGGAGTGTGGTGGGCCCCGTCAATAATCCCAGAATTTAGTAGGCTGAGGCTGGACAATATCGAGTTTCGTTTCAAGAGTAGCCTGAGCTACACAGTATGTTCCAAAACGCCTCGGCTACAAGAGACCTTGTCTGAAAACAAAACAAAAAAATTGGCAAAGATTAAAGAGCTCAAGGTCCTCTGGCGGTCAAGCCACAGATGACTCACTCAAGATTGCCTTTAACCTAGTTAACACAGCAGGCGTGGGGGCACATGCTTATAGCCCATGATCTAGTTTACTGGAGAGGTTGAGGCAGGAAGATATCAAAATCAAGACCAGCCTGGCTCCAACTCTAGGAAGCAAACGCCTAACGGTCTGAATTATAGGTACAGAGATCAAAATTTGAGGGGGAGGTGGGGGTGACCGGAGAAATTTCCGGTTTCCTAAAGAAACCTGGTTGCTGAGCTCGTGACTTCACTGCAGACGCGGCTCAAGGGCAAGTAGCCCGTCGTGACGTCCGGTTCTTCCAATGAGCTTTAGGCCTTGGCCTCTCCGGGCGGCTGATTAGCGGCGCGCTGAGGCTCCGCCTCCCGTCTTCCGGTCTCCTTCGCAGAAGACTCTGGACGCTCTTCCAATGAGCTTCAGGTCTTGGCCTCTCCGGGCGGCTGATTAGCGGCGCGCTGAGGCTCCGCCTCCCGTCTTCCGGTCTCCTTCGCAGAAGACTCTGGACTCCCCTCGGCATTTCGCAGTTTCGCTTTTCTAGACGTTGGGTCCACCTGCTGTTAGGATGCCGCGTGGAAGCCGTAGCCGCACTTCTCGGGTGCCCTCTCCAGCCAGGTGAGACTCCTTCGGGGCTCTGGCTAAGCGCGGCGGCTGGGGTGCGGCTCCATGACACCAGGGCCCCGCAGGGGGCCGATGGTCAGCCATGTGCGGAGAGCGAAGGGAGCCACTCCTGGGGAGGCCTCGTGCCCATAGAGCACGCACACGCTAGGTCACAGGGAGAGGAGGCGGATGGCTGACCTTTTGGCCTCCCATGGTTCGGGACAACGGCCCTCAAGGAAACAATTTAAATAGGCCGAAAGTCGGGCGCAGTGGCGCAGGCCTTTAGTCCCAGCACTCGGGAGGCAGAGGCAGGTGGATAGCTGTAAGTCGTCAGCCTGGTCTACATAGTGAGTTCCAGACCAGCTGTGCTGGGATTACGTGTATGTACTGCTGTGCCTTACTGAAAAAAAAATTTTTTTTTTTTTTTGAGACAGGATCTCCCTGTAGCCCCAGCTGTCCTGGAACTCACTCTGTAGACCAGGCTAGCCTTGAACTCACAAAGACCCGCCTGCCTCTGCCTCCCGAGTGCTGGATTAAAGGCGTGTGCCACCACGCCCGGCTTCTACATTTTATCATTTTATTCTTTACCTGAGAGTCGTGGTCCGTCCGTGTCGCCCCCCCCCCACCGTTTTTTTGTTTTTGCTTGAGGTGTGGCCTAGGCTGATCTTACTAAGTAGCTGGAAATGACCTTGAACTTCCTGATATTCCTGCCTCCACTACCAGAGTGCTGGGATTATAGGCATGCACCAACATACCCAAACTCACTCTTATTTTCCTCTCACAATTGCTTGGATTGTTAAGGCATCCACCCACCATCAGGGCTTTGAGTGTGGTGGTGGCATGCATGCAAGTAATACTGGCCCTTTAGAGGCAGAGGCAGGAGGATTCCCACAAGTTCCACAGCCACCTATGGAGACCGTGTTGCCAAGAACCAAACAGCAAATAAAATTTAAATTTATAGTTGAGATGAGGCACTGACTTTCCGTTTTCTAATCTGTAAAGTGGTGAAGGCATTGAGCTATATTCTTTATCTATGTGACTATGCTGTGTTCTTGTTTTTTTTTATTTGTTAGATTTGGTGGTTTTGTTTTCTTTTGAGACAGGGTTTCCCTTAGCCCTAGGTGGCCTGGAACTCACTATATAGACTAGGCTGGCCTTGAATTTACAGCTATCATAGAGGCCTTGTCTGTCTCCACATCCCAAGTGCTGGGGTTAAAGGTGCCAGCCCCACCATACCTGACTGAAACTCTGAACCTATTAATGTTACTAGCTCAGAGAGATGTCTTGACTATCCTAAGATTTCTATGCTCTATGGCATGACAAGCTCCTGATATTTTTTTTTTTTTTTTTTTTTTGTCTTTTCGAGACAGGGTATCCTTGTAGCCCCAGCTGTCCTGGAACTCACTGTGTAGACCAGGCTGGCCTTGAACTCACTAAGATCCGCCTGCCTCTGCCTCCCAAGTGCTAGGATTAAAGGCGTGGTGGTGGTGCACACCTTTAATCCCAGCACTTGGGAGGCAGAGGCAGGAGGATCCCTGTGAGTTCAAGGCCAGCCTGGTCTACAGAATGAGCTCCAGGCCAGCTGGATCTAAAGAGAGACCCTACCTCGAAAAGACCGCCCCCCCCAAAATATATATGTAGTGTCATGAGATTTTATTGGATACAGCTAGAAAATATAAGCTCTTCAAAGGCAGAATCTTTATTATGTGTATATGTGTGAGCATGCCTTCAGAGGTCAGAGACGTCAGATCCCCTGGAGCTGGAGTTAGGGGGGGTTGAGCATCTGAAGTTGAGTCTTCTGGAGTCTTTAAATGCTGAGCCATCTTTGTTATTACAACATTAAAGATTAAAGGGATAGGTGCTGGAGAGATGGCCTACCAGTTAAGAGCACTGACTGCTCTTGCAGAGGACCTGGGTTCGATCCCCAGCACCCACATGGTGGCTAAGAACTGTCTTTGACTCCAGTTCTAGGGGAATCGGATGCCCTCTTCTGACCTCCGTGGCATTGCACGACACGACACGGGTGCACAAACCTTACAGTAGAGGTGCACAACCTTACAGTAGAGGTAGTATATTTCTCCTACATTAAAAAAATAAAAAATGTTCCCTTGGAGCTGGAGAGATGGCCTAGCAGTTAAGAGTGCCGACTGCTCTTGCAGAGGACTGGGGTTCGATCCCCAGCACCCACATGGTGGCTGAGAGCCGTCTTTAACTCCAGTTCCAGGGGAATCCGACACCCTCTTCTGACCTCCACGGCATTGCACGACATGGTGCACAGACCTACATGCAGACAGTACATTCATACACATAAAAAAATTATTTAAAAAAATAGTTCCCATATTCTTGTCTATATAATAAAAGTATTTAAAGGTTTAAAAGAAGCCAGGTGTGGTGACATGCATTAGGTGAGGTTGATACTGGGGGGATCCATAGGTTCAAGGCCATCTGTTTTGTGTTTTTGTTTTGAGTTGGGTCCAGGCTAGCCACAAGCTCAAGACATAGCTGACTGAGAACTTTATGCTTTTTGTTCTTTCACAGCATGGGTCCTCGGATAGGATCGATTTCCAGGGCAGCACCTCCCGCAGCAGCACCTCGGGCAGCTGCACCTCCAGCTGCACCTCCAGCTGCACCATCTGCAGTTGGCTCACCTATGTTTCCTTCTCGGCAGCCAGGCCTAATGGCCAATATGGCGAGCACTGCAGCAGGTGTGGCTGTGGGCTCTGCAGTGGGGCACACACTGGGGCACGCCATCACTGGAGGCTTCAGTGGAGGTGGTAATGCTGAGCCTGCAAAGCCTGACATCACTTACCAGGTAAGCTTTAGGGCAGCCGCTCTTCTGTGGTTTTATTTTGGGTCCTTTTTTTTTGGTCTTTTTTTGAGATAGTGTCTCCCTTTAGTCCCAGCTGGCCCAAAACTCACTCTGTAGACCAGGCTGGCCTTGAACTCACAGAGATCTGCCTGCCTCTGCCTCCTGGGTGCTGGGATTAAAGGTGTGCACCACCACGCCTAGCTTAAAGCTGGTTCTTAGCTGCCATGTGGGTGTTGGGAATCGAACCCAGGTCCTCTGCAAGACCAGTCAGTGCTCCTAACCACTGAGCCACCTGTCCAGCCCCTATTTTTGTTTTTTAAGCATTTATTTATTTATTATTTAGACAAGGTCTCTTTAGCCCCCCTGGGCTAGAACTCACTCTGTAGACCAGGCTGGCCTTGAACTCATAGAGATCTGCCTGCTTCTTTCTGCCTCCTGAGTGCCAGGATTAAGGGCAGGCACCACCCCACCTGGCTAAGATTTTAATATTTATCATATCTTGAATTTCTTTTTTTTTTAAATACTTTTATTGATGATTTGTGTATTTCATTATCTTTCAGTCCACTTTAGACACATTCTCCTCTCCCTGTCCCCTACTCCACATGCTTTCTGCCATACATGTCTTGCATCTTTCAGTCTTTCCAAAGTTTTTCACTGCAGAGGCTTTGGGTCTTGTTTTTTGTTTGTTCATTTTGAGACAGGGTCTCTGTTCTGCTGGGTGACCTAAAACTCATACTGTTTAGATCAGGCTGGCCTCGTGCTCACAGAGATCCGCATCCCAGAGCTTGCTGGCCAGACAGCCCTGGCAGTAACAGTAATAGTCCAGCCCAACTTACTTAAAATTGCCATTCCTCCCTTTAAGTGATTTTTATTTTATTTTTGTGAGAGGCTCTCACAGTTACCCAGACTGGCCTTAAACACGTGACAACGCCTCTGCTTGGCTCTAAAATTTGATTCGATTTTATTATTTTATTTTAACTTATTTTAACTTAATTTAATTTTATTTTTTTTGGTCCTTTTGAGATAGGGTCTCCCTGTAGCCCCAGCTGTCCTGGAACTCACTCTGTAGACCAGGCTGGCCTTGAACTCACAGAGATCCGCCTGCCTCTGCCTCCGGAATGCTAGGATTAAAGGTGAGCACCCGGCAATTTTATTGTCTTTTTGAGATAGGGTCTCCCTTTAGTCCCAGTTATGATAATCCTAGTTACATAATTAAAACTCTTTTTTGCTGGGCATGATAACACATACCTTTAATTTCTGTGAGTTCAAGGCTAGCTGGGGCTATAGGGATACCCTGTCTCAGAGGAAGAAAAACTTTCCTAGCTTTATGACCCCTTATCTGATACTTTTTTCACTACCTCTTCAGAAATAATGTGGGTTTTCTTTTGTTTGTTTTGGGGGAGAGGGTTCTTGGGTGGTTTTGTTTTTGTTGTGTTTTGACAGGGTCTGTAGTACCATCTGGCTGGCCTAGAACTCACTATGTAGACAAGACTGGCCTGGTCTCCCAGATTCCCCCACCTCTTCCTTCCAAGTGTGCCAACACACTTCAGTCAGATTTTCTTTTCTTTTATTTTTTTTATTTTTTTTTTATTAATTTTATTTATTTCTGTATGTGTATGAATGTACTGCCTGCATGCAAGTCTGTGCACCCGTGTCCTGCAATGCCGCGGAGGTCAGAAGAGGGTCTCGGATTCCCCTGGAGCTGGAGTTCTCCTGGAATTGGAGTTTCAGTTGGTTCTTGGCCGCCATGTGGGTGCTGGGGATCGAACCCGGGTCCTCTGTAAGAGCAGTCGGTGCTCTTAACCGCTAGGCCATCTCTTCAGCCCCAGATTTTCTTTCCTAATGAGCAGGTACCCTGTTCTATTTCTGGTTTCCCTTAAGAAAGTATTGGGGGCTGGAGAGAGATGGTTCAGAGGTTAAGAGAACTGGCTGCTCTTCCAAAAGAATGAGGTTTAATTCCGAGCATCCATATGTCTGGGTAATAACCATCTGTAATTCCAGTTCCAGGGGATTTCTACGCCTTCTTCTGACCTCTATGGGCATTGCATGGTACAGGTGCACTTATATATGCAGGCAATACACTCAAACACATAAAAATAATTTTTTAAACCAGTTACTTTTTTGTATGTATGAGCGTATGGTGCTGGGGATGAAACCCAGAGCTTCCCATATACAAAGTTCATACTTGACTACTAAATAACGTACATATACATCCCAGCCCGTTTTTCAAGCTGGAGCTTTGTGTGCTAACCATTTGCTAACCATTTTACTCCAGTACCCAGCTAAACTCAGATGACCTGATGCTGCACTTTTTTGTTTTATTGTTTCCTATGTCTTTATCTTTGTCCTTTTTTTTTTTTTTGATAGGAAGGGGTTCTTTTCTTGAACCTTTTTTTTCTTCTTGACACAGGGTCTCCCTGTAACCCCAAGCTGGCCTTGAACTTTACTCCCAAGTGCTGGGATTAAAGGTGTGTGTCACCATGCCCAGATTCTTGAACATTTTCAGTTGCATCTTAATTTTAATCTTTGTGCTTTCTGCCCTAAAATGATTGTCACTTTCCGAGTCATTGGGTGGAAACCTAAATTTGCTCCTGGTTCTACTTGTTTCCCAGCTAACAGCTATCGGCGAATGCTGCCCTTGCCTGGATGTCATTCGTGTCCTTCCTTAGTAGTGTCTGTGTTGTGTCTTCGCAGGAGCCTCAGGGAGCCCAGCTGGCTGAGCAGCAGCCTGGTGGCCCTTGCCTTTTCGAGGTCAGACAGTTTCTGGAGTGTGCCCAGAAGCAGAGTGACATCAAGCTCTGTGAGGGTTTCAGTGAGGTGCTGAAGCAGTGCAGACTTGCAAATGGTAGGTGACCCTGGTCAGTTCAAACTGTATTCCTGAACTCCATGACTTGGGGCCTATTTAGTGAAATAAACTCACAAGTGAGAGGAACTAGTACTTAACTTTCTGTAAGCTTTTCACTTGTTATGTTCTAAACCTGAATTATCTTTAAACAGGTAGAAATCATTGTGCCAGGTCTTATTGGGGTTTACTACATGTGAATGGTCTCACAGCCCTAAATAAGAAATCAGCTCTTGAAAATTGAGTTCCCTGGAGTGCTGGCAGTCAACTTGTTTGTATGTAATGTCTTCCTGTAATTGAAGACAGTTCAGCATCTATTAAAGTGCTTGTTTTCTTTTTCACATCTTCAGTTGGGTGGGAGACAGGTGGAGTTAAAGAGATTGCATGTCCAAGTTTGTCAGGACTTTTTCTTGACTTAATTTCTATCAAAGTGGCAGCATTTCTGCCTCCCAGCTTTGCCCCTAGAAGTACTTGTGCAAAGGTAGAAGTGAAGTTGAGTCGAAGGAAACGGTCAGTGGCTTGGATAAGAAAATAGTAACTTTGAGCATTGTAGAGTGCCTACAGCTAGTGACCTTCTGCCTTAAATTTTCCTTCAGGAGGAGGCCATCTCTAATCAAGAAGTTCAAACTGAAGAATTGGAAAATCAGCTCCAATGACCAACTTTATTTAGTGTAAAAATGTAATTGATAGTGGTAGTGTGAACCTCAAGTAAACCTGGTTATTAGCAGCTCCAGTGCTCCAGAACGGCCCTGGAAGAGTGTGCTCACACGTTCACTGAGGTGTGTGGAGTTTGGGGCTGGGCAAGTGTTTGGCCTTCTTAAACTAGCTGTGATATGTTTGCAAGTTAATTAAAATTAAATGATTTTATTCCAAGATGTGTGGTGGTACTTTTTTTTTTTTTTTTTTTTTTCTTGTCTTTTTCGAGACAGGGTCTCCCTGTAGCCCCAGCTGTCCTGGAACTCGCTCTGTAAACCAGGCTGGCCTTGAACTCACAAAGATCCGCCTGCCTCTTCCTCCTGAGTGCTGGGATTAAAGGCATGTTCCACCAAGCCTGGTTTGTATGGTGGTACCTTAAGTGTTTGATTGGAAGCTGGATGTGCATGCTCAACATAATGGAGTTTGCAAGAGAACACAGCTGTATCAACACCTTTCAGTGCATCTGGTCTCTGGATATTAAATTAGATCTGACAACTCCCCAAGAGGTTACAGAAAGTGAGGCTCATCAGCTTCTTATTTAAAAGGTTCCAGCTGCTCTAAGCCTAGGGTTCTGCATACTGAGAAGCATCAAAAAAACAACAACTGTTAAAGTTTGTCTGGTTTGGTCAGATTTTCTTTTCTAATGAGCAGGTACTCTGTTGTATTTCTGTTACTTTGTATTCGGTTACTTTGGGGGCTGGAGAGAGATGGCTCAGTGGTTAAAGAGAACTGGCTGGTCTTCCAGAAGATGAGGTTTAATTCTGAGCATCCGTATGTCTGGGTAATAACCATCTGTAACTCCAGTACAAACAGTAGTTGGGCCCTCAAGCCGGGCGTGGTGGCGCATGCCTTTAATCCTAGCACTTGGGAGGCAGAGGCAGGCGGATATTTGTGAGTTCAAGGCCAGCCTGGTCTATGGAGTGAGTTCCAGGACAGCTGGGGCTACAGGGAGACCCTGTCTGGAAAATACCAAAAAAAAGTCTTTTCCAGACTAGACTGAACTTTTGCCTCAGCCTCCTAAGTGCTAAAATTACAGGCCTGTGCAACAGTGCCCAGCTAAACTAAAACCACTCTGTACAGACAGTTCCTCTGTAGTTTTGTAGTTTTCTCCTTCTCTTCCTGTTGGACCAGGTTTAACCCATTCCCTCCTGTGTTTGGGATTAAACCTACTATCCCATGCAAGCTTTTACCACAGTGCCCAGAACCCTGGCCTCAGAGTTTTAAGTGAACCCAGGTCCACACTTCAGTCTATGCTTGCAGTACAACCAAGCTGGGCATGTTGGTTCATACCTGTAATCGTAGGATTTGAGAAGCAGGCAGGAAGATTGCCACATGTTTGAGACCAGTCTGGGTTACACACAGCAAGACCATGTCTCTCACTATGAGTAAGTCAGTGTAGCTCAGAATCTGAAAAAGTGGTACATCCCTATAATCCCAGCACTGAGGAGTTAAAGACGGGAGGAGGATTGCTGCAAGTGTGAGGCCAGGCTAGTCTACAAAGAAGTGTTCCGTTCAAAATTAACAGGCTGGACAAGGTGGCTCAGTGGCTAAAACTACTTAAACTTGTTTCAGGACCCACATCAGGTGGCTCATAACTGTAACGTCAGCCTCTGGGGATCTGGTGCCCTCTTCTGGCCTCTGTGGGCACTGTATTCAGGCTGACAAACCATGTATGACATAATTAAAACTAGGCATGGTGGCACATGGGTTTAATCCCAGTGCTCCAAAGGGAGAGGAAGGCAGATCTCTGAGTTCAAGGCCAGCCTGATTTACATAGTTCAAGGGCTACATAGTGAGACCCTGTCTCAACAAACAACCTGCTTCATACCCTCTGAGCCAATTGGTCATGCTGTCTTGCCTGGTCCCAAGTGTCTCAGGAAGTTTCTCTCGGCCTCCACCAGGTGTCATCCCTGTTGCAGTTCTGCCCCAGGCCTATCTGCTGAGCCTTGGACTGCATCCCAGGTTTGCACTTGTGATTTATTTTTGGCATGCCAGCCTTCCGTCACCGTACCAAACCCCCAAAGAACAGCAAGATACCTTACTTCAACCACAAGTGTCTGCTCAGGACACGGCTTCAGTCCTGTGAACAGTCCCCTGTTCCTCCAGGCCTTCAGGACCTTTGGGATTTTATTCACTCATTGAAGGACCTAAAGGTGAGTAGCCAGGAAGCAGAAAACAGAGGGGTTTGTAAGGTAAAGACAGGCCACCTCCAAATCCTTTAGATCCATTTCTCTTTGGAAAGCAGATGGACTTTGGAGAGCACTGGTTCTTGGAATACCCGTTGGGGAGTTGTCTGCAGAGCTAGTTCCTGCGGCTGGCTATGTCAACTAGGTTCCAAAACCAGCAGGCCACCTACTCCTATTTAGGAGCCTTCCCATGAGGAGTCTTGTGATAGGTTTAAGGGGCGATAGAGCAGTGGGTAGAAGAAAACATGGGCCCAGCCCGGCCTCCATGGGGGATGGCCACACATGCACACGTTACCAGGAAAGGTAAGGGCAGCCAGAATTTGGCCAGCTCTGCCAGGGGCTGGAGTTCCAAGCCCAAGATGGCATCCTGGTGTGGGCCCAGACATGCCTTCTGCTCATCGAAAGCTGGTAAAAGGGAGGGACTGCTCTGTTGGTAGGTGAGGGTCACAGAAGCCTATTTTGGGGGGTGTTAGAAGGGTCTTCCAAGAGGCTTGTGTTTTAGGGGAACCAACACCCCTAGGTTCTGTTGGCTGCTGGCAGAGCAGCAGACAGACCAGGCCTCTGCTATTGGAAAAGGAGACAGTTGTTATTCTAAACCGTCCTCTGGTAACCAGGCACCCAGTAGCTGGACACCAAGCTTTCTGGAACAGCCAGCTTGGGGCAGCCAGGGCTTCTGTTTGTCAGCAAATGGGGCTTCTCAGTAGGGAAGGCCTTTTTGGGGCTGACAGAAGTTGGTGAGAGGTGGCATATGCCTGTTGTCCACTTGCCTCTTCCTGATGGTAGGTGACTTAATGTCATCCTCAAATCCTGGGTCTGAAGCAGGAGTTCGGCTCCCTAGGAGGAGCCTCTAGTTTCCTGAAATAAGGTGGGCCAGCTCAGCTTTGCATCCAAGCAAAACTACCTTGACTCTGGGCTCAGTGGTAAGAGTGTTTGTGAGGATGTGCGAAGTTCTGGGTTCAGTCCCCACACTGACAAAAAATTAGCAGTAGAGCACTTGTTGTGTATGCAAGCTCTAGGTTTCATCTGGAGTGAGTGGAGGAAAAAACCGTGAAAATAAAGCCAGGCATGGTGGCGCGTCTTTAATCCCAGCACTCAGGAGGCAGAGGCAGGTGGATCTTTGTGAGTTCAAGGCCAGCCTGGTCTACAGAGCGAGTTCCAGGACAGCTGGGGCTACAGGGAGACCCTGTCTCGAAAAGACAAAAAAAAAGAAAAAGAGTAACAGGCCAGGCATAGTGGCACACGCCTTCAGTCCCAGTAGTCAGGCGGACCTCAAGTTCCTGGACAACCTTGTCTATATAGTGAGTTTCAGGCCAGGCAGGGCTACATAGTGAACCTTGGTTTTTGTTTTTGTTAAAAGAAGTAGTAACTGGGGCTGGAGAGATGGCCTAGCGGTTGAGAGCGCTGACCGCTCTTACAGAGGACCCGGGTTCGATCCCCAGCACCCACATGGCGGCTGAGAACCGTCTGAAACTCCAACTCCAGGAGAACTCCAGTTCCAGGGGAATCCGACACCCTCTTCTGACCTCCGCGGCATTGCACGACACGGGTGCACAAACCTACATGCAGACAGCACACTCATCCACATACAAAAATAAATAAAATTAAATTAAAAATTATTATTTATTCATTTATTCTTTCATTCATTTTCTATTTAATTTTTATTTACTTATTTCTTTATTTTTCCTGTTTCTTTATTGTTAGGTTGTTATTTTCTTTTTTATTGAAGAATACTAAATGAAAATAATAAATAANAAAAAAAAAAAAAAAAAGTAGTAACTGACTGTTGTCCACATTGCCCAGGGCTCATGAACTGTTGTTACATAGGACTTGACCAATTCCAACTGCCATGCCCTGGACCAGTGGGCCACCTGTTCAATCATTGATTCATATCCAGGAAGCAGCACTTGCTACACACCTGTGCTGGATAGGATGTCCTAGACATCACAGTCTAATGGGAAATAGTATACAGCACACAGTACCAAGTGATACCAAAGGCTGGACCTAGGATACCACCTCTGACACAGTGCTTGGCTTTTTTTTTTTTTTTTTTTTTTTTTTTTTTTTTTTTTTTTTTTTTTTTTTTTTGGTCTTTTCGAGATAGGGTCTCCCTGTAGCCCCAGCTGGCCTGGAACTTGCTCTGTACACCAGGCTGGCCTTGAACTCACAAAGATCCGCCTGCCTCTGCCTCCAAAGTGCTAGGATTAAAAGCATGCGCCACCATGCCTGACTGGCTTTTTTTTTTTAAGACGGTCTCACTATGTCACTGTGGCCAGCCTGGAACTTGCCATTTAGATCATGTTGACCTGGAATTTACAGCAATCTGCCCCTGCCCCTGCCTCCTGGGTGCTGGGATTACAGGTAAGAGCAACCGTAGCAGCCAGTGTGACTTTTCTAATGTCTGTTTACCCACCATTTGGAAAGACTGAGGCAGGAAGATTGCTGCAAGTTTGAGGCCCACCTGGGCAACATAATGACTTCCAGGCTAGCCTAGGTATAGAGAGGTGGGCCACAAAACAACAGACTTTTGAGTGTATGCCTTCTCCGCAGCTCATTAGCCCACTCACATTCTTTGGAGTGTCTCTTTCTTCGTAAACTGTCTCTGCGTCTATTACCTTAAAGTAACAGGGCTGGCAAGATGGCTCAGCAGGTTAAGACCTTTGCTGCCAAGCTGAAGACCAGAGTTATATCCCCAGGACCCACATAGTGAAAAGAGAGAACTGAACCCCACAAGGTGTCCTCTGCCTCCACATGCACACATAAATAAATAAATAAATAAATAAATAAATAAATAAATAAATAGGTTTTTCTTGTTTTTTTTTTTTGAGACAGGGTCTCCCTGTAGCCTCAGCTGTCCTGGAATTCTCTATGTAGACCAGGCTGGCTTTGAACTTGCAGAGATCTGCCTGCCTCTGCCTCCTGAGTGCTGGGATTAAAGGCACCTGGGTGAAATGAAGCTTCTCACCTTCACCACAACTGCAGAGAATACAGAGAGGAGTGACCAGCCTATCTCCTCACAGAGGAGTGGAGACTCAGTTTGCCCTCTCAGTTTTTGTTTGAGACAGTATCTTTCTTGTTTTGTTTTTGGTTTTGTTTTGTTTTGTTTGACTTTTTGAGACAGGGTCTCCCTGTAGCCCCAGCTGTCCTGGAACTCACTCTGTAGACCAGGCTGGCCTTGAACTCACAGAGATCCGCCTGCCTCTGCCTCCCAAGTGCTAGGATTAAAGGCGTGCACCACCACGCCCGGCTGAGACAGTATCTTTCATGTAACCTGAGCTGGCTCAGACTTTTAATACTCCTGCTTCAGCCTCCAAGGTGCGGGAATAGCAGATATGTCCCACCAACCCGGGTGCTAAACATTTATTCAAAATACTCGGTGTCGGCCAGCCTGTACCAGGAGCTATAAAGATAAAGGAACAGCCGTTCCAGCCTTACACATCCCCGTGTAGGGGGCGCTAACTACTTTATATGCCCCCCCTCCCCCCCCCAGAAACCTGAGCATGACCCGGGACGAGGCCCTGCCTGACTCCCATTCTGCACAAGGTTTCTATGACAACTATGAGCCCAAGGAGATCCTGGGCAGGTAAGACCTAGATCCTGCTTCTCCTGGCCCACACCATGTCCTGGCCTGGGCTCTGGCACCCTCTGCAGCCTAGCGATCTCTCTGATGGAACCTCAGCTCTGGCCTCCTTTCCGTTCTCTAAGGTCCATCCTTTAGGAGGGGAGAACAAGAAAGAGTCGCTCCACAGGGTACTCCTCTGGGGCGAGGGGTCCCGAGGCCATCTGTCCTTTGTCCCCCAGGGGAGTCAGCAGCGTGGTCAGGCGCTGCATCCACAAGCCCACGTGCCAAGAATACGCTGTAAAGATCATTGACATCACGGGCAGAGGCAACTTCAGCCCTGAGGAGGTGCAGGAACTGCGGGAAGCCACGGTGAAGGAGGTGGACATCCTGCAGAAAGTCTCGGGGCACCCCAACATCAGTGAGTGGAGGTCCCGCCCAAGCCACCATTGCAGCGGGGATTCTGTTCTGATAAACTAAGTCAGGGTATACAAGCCACTGCAGAGCCGGCTAGAATCACTCGTTTGCAACTGTGTGTGTGCTCAGCAGTTGTGCCGGCCCATCCTTGAAGATGGAGGTTTCCAGCTCTGCCCTCACTGCTCAGACAGAGAGGGTGCAGCCAGAGCTGGGAGTGGGGTAGGTGAGGAAGGGGAGTATGAGGTCCCTGGGCCTGGCCACACCCCTGCTTTCAAAGGCAGCCTGCTTGGTTGGCCCCTGTACCCTGCCGCCTGAGACCAGCTAGCTCTTTCCATTTCAGTACAGCTGAAGGACACTTATGAGACCAACACTTTCTTCTTCTTGGTGTTTGATCTGTAAGTACCCAACCCTGGAGCCACGGTTACCCTGGGGCCCACAAGACCCTCCACTCTGTCCCTCCAGCCGGTGGGTGCTGTTAGACTAGCAGCAAGATTAACAGAGGACAGGACTGAAATGCCAGGTTTTGAAACCAGGAGACCACTTATAGATTGGATGAATTTTTTTATTATTCTTAAAAATTTTTCATTTTATGTGTTTGAATGCTGTCTGCATGTAGGTTGGTGCACCCGTGTCATGCAATGCTGCGGAGGTCAGAAGAGAACATCTGATTCCCCTGGAACTGGAGTTCTCAGCCACCGTGCGGGTGCTGGGAATAGAAACCAGGTCCTCTGTAAGAGCAGTCAGTGCTCTTAACTGCTGAGCTATCTCTCCAGCCCCAGATTGGATGAATTTTAAAAAATACCTTATTTATTATCTTTATGTGTATGAATGTATTGCCTGAATGAATGTAAAGGCACTTGTGTAATGTGATGCCCCAGGAGGACGGAAGAGGGTGGCATTGGAGTTAAAGATAGTTGTTAGCTGCCATGTGGGTCCCCCTACCCCAGGATTGGATAATTTTTTTTTTTTATCTTTTCGAGACAGGGTCTCCCTGTAGCCCCAGCTGTCCTGGAACTCACTCTGTAGACCAGGCTGGCCTTGAACTCACAAAGATCCTCCTGCCTCTGCCTCCCAAGTGCTAGGATTAAAGGCGTGCACCACCATGTCCAGCTGGATAATTTTTTTTTAAGATTTTTTTTTTAATTTTTTTAATTTTCGTATATGAATGTACTGTTTGCATGTAGGTTGGTGCACCCGTGTTGTGCAATACCTTGGAGGTCAGAAGAGGGCATCAGATTCCCCTGGAACTGGAGTTAAAGATGGTTCTTAGTCGCCATGTGGGTGCTGGGGATCGAACCCGGGTCCTCTGCAAGGGCAGTTGGTGCTCTTAACCGCTAGGCCATCTCTCCAGCCCCCTTAAGATTTATTTTTATTTTATACTGTGTGTGTGTGTGTGTGTGTGTGTGTGTGTGTGTGTGTGTGTATTCCGTTGGAAGCCAGAAGAGGGCATCAGATTCTTTGGAGTTAGAGTTACAAATACTCATGATGAACAGCAAGTGCTCTTAACTGCTAAACTGTCTCTGCAGCCCAGATTGCATTTGCATTTTCTTTGAGTCAGGGTCCCCCCCTCCCCCTTCGAAGCTCAAGCTGGCTTTAAAACTCTAAGCAATCCTTCTGCCTCAGTCTCCTGAGAGCTGAGATTACAGAAGATATGGACACCAGGCTTTGGCTATTTTTTTTTTTTTTTTTTTTTTTAGTCTTTTGAGACAGGGTCTCATGTAGCCTAGACTGCTCTTGAATTCTGTGTAGCTGAGGATGGCCTTGCACTACTGAACCTCCTGCCTTCACCTCCCAGTGCGGAGATCACAGGTGGGCACCACCATGCTCAGCTCTCTTCTCCCCTCCCCACCCCTTACTTTCCCTCTCCTCTCTCCTGCCCTCCCCTCCCTTACTTTCTTCCCATCTTCCTTTCCTTTGAGGCAGAGTCTCCATATGCAGGCCAGGCTTCACTGGGGACTCACTGTTAGTCCAGGCTGGCCTTGCACTCAGAGTGTTGGAATTATGGGCATTATTATTTACAACTCCTGGCATTACTTGCTTTGGAAAAGAATTCCATTTGCTCTCTAGGGATGACTTTGAGGAGGGAATAGTGGGAAGTGGGAGGCAGCAATGTGGACGGGAGAGGCTGGTGGCAGAGGAACGATGTAATGTACTTCAAATGGCAGCATCATGTTGTCATTCTCCTTTTGCACCAGCAGAGTAAGGGATGGGAGGTCTTTGTCACTAAGCATCAAATGTAAACAACACAGACATAGTGGCACATGCCTGTAATCCTGGCACTCTGGAAACTAAGAAAGGAGGATTGCTGCAAGTTTGTGGAGCACCTGAGCTACATTGTGAATGCTAGGGCAGCCTGCACATATATCAAGACCTAGACTCAAAACACCAAAGGGAAAAATGCCAACAACACAAGAACTTTGTGAACTGTGTATTGGAGACTTGACACAATTTAAAAAATGTGTATGAATGTTTGCCTGCATGTGCATGAGGTATCAGAGGAAGCCAGATGAGGGCATCAGATCCCCTGGAACTGGAGTTATGGATTCTTGTTAGCCACCCTGCGGGTGCTAGAAACTAAATTCAGGTCTTCTGCAAGAGCAGACAGTGGTCTTAACCACTGAACCATTTCTCTAGCCCCCATAGTTGTTGTTGTTGTTGTTGTTGTTGTTATTTTTGAGACAGGGTTCTCTCCCTTTAATCCCAGCTGGCCTGGAGCTCACTCTGTAGACCAGGCTAGCCTTGAACTCACAGAGATCTGCCTGCCTCTACCTCCCAAGTGCTAGGATTAAAGGTACACGCTATCACACCAGCTGGTTTTTTTGTTTGTTTTTTGTCTTTTTGAGACAGGGTCTTCCTGTAGCTCCAGCTGTCCTGGAACTCACTCTGTAGACCAGGCTGGCTTTGAACTCACAAAGATCTACCTGCCTCTGCTCCTGAGTGCTAGGATTAAAGGCGTGCGCCACCACGCCCGGCTCCTGCTGTTTTATTTATTTATTTATTTATTTATTTATTTATTTATTTATTATTTTTTTTTTTTGCCTTTTTGAGTCAGGGTTTCCCTCTAGCCCTAGCTGGCCTGAAACTCGCTATGTAGACCAGGCTGGCCTCCATCTCTGCCTCCTGTGTGCTGGGATTAATGGTGTGCACTCCTGGCTCTGGATTTAATTTTTATTGATTTATTATTTAAAATAATTTTTTGAGACATCTCACTATGTAGTCCTGCCTGGCCTGGAACTCACAGAGATATGCTTACCTCTGCCACCGGGATTGAAGGTTTGTCAGAATACCTGGCTTTTTATTCCATTTTTAATTATATGTATATGTGTGTGTCTGTTGGCGGGGTATGTTCAGAAGCCAGAAGAGGGCGTTAGGTTCTCTACAACTGGAGTTATAGCCTTTTGTGAGCTACCCAGTGTGGGTGCTGGAAACCAAAATCTTGTCTGGAAGATCAGCAAGTGCTCTTAAATGCTGAGCCATCTCTCCAGCATAGAGACTTATTATCATAGTTTTTGGTACAAAAGATTCCCAGGGAAGGAGACTCTCCAGGGCCTTGTTCTTCCCAGTCCTCTCCATTCCCGATACAGAACCCAAGTCTCTGCTACGACATGAATCGTTACTATACCAGAGCCTGGACCTCTCCATACATGACAGTTAATTGAAGGAGAGGGTTCACTGAGAAAATTATGAATGGATTCTGAATAATTGAAACATTTCAATTTCTGGCTGCTGAGCACTTCAAATTTTTCTTGTTTCCTCCTCCTCTCTCTCTCTCTCTCTCTCTCGCTCTCGCTCTCGCTCTCGCTCTCTCACTCTCGCTCTCTCACTCTCTTTTTCTTCACAAAGAGTATCACAATGTTCCCCAGCCTGGCCTCAAACCAGTGGCAATCCTATTGCCTGAGTCTCCAGAGCGCTGGGATTACAGGACTCTGCCACTGTGCCCAGCTTGGACTTTCTGTATTTCAACACAGGAGTCTCCTAGGCCCCCTCTAGATCTGCCCAGCTGCCGCCACCCCACCAACGCTCTGTCACAGGGCTGTCCTGTGTAACCTTTGGGAGCAGCTCAAATGTCTTTAACCTTTGAAGAGGTCATTTGGAGAAGCTATTTTTACTGCTGTCCTGAGGAGCCTTCCAGTGTAAAACTAGATTGTTCCATCAGAGACCACTTTCTAGATTAGAAAGGCAAAGAAATTGAATCACAACAACTTTGTAAATTTTTATTTCTTTTTTTTTTTTTTTGGTCTTTTCGAGACAGGGTCTCCCTGTAGCCCCAGCTGTCCTGTAGACCAGGCTGGCCTTGAACTCACAGAGATCTGTTTTTGGTGTGTGTGTGTGTGTGTGTGTGTGTATTCCGTTGGAAGCCAGAAGAGGGCATCAGATTCTTTGGAGTTAGAGTTACAAATACTCATGATGAACAGCAAGTGCTCTTAACTGCTAAACTGTCTCTGCAGCCCAGATTGCATTTGCATTTTCTTTGAGTCAGGGTCCCCCCCTCCCCCTTCGAAGCTCAAGCTGGCTTTAAAACTCTAAGCAATCCTTCTGCCTCAGTCTCCTGAGAGCTGAGATTACAGAAGATATGGACACCAGGCTTTGGCTATTTTTTTTTTTTTTTTTTTTTTTAGTCTTTTGAGACAGGGTCTCATGTAGCCTAGACTGCTCTTGAATTCTGTGTAGCTGAGGATGGCCTTGCACTACTGAACCTCCTGCCTTCACCTCCCAGTGCGGAGATCACAGGTGGGCACCACCATGCTCAGCTCTCTTCTCCCCTCCCCACCCCTTACTTTCCCTCTCCTCTCTCCTGCCCTCCCCTCCCTTACTTTCTTCCCATCTTCCTTTCCTTTGAGGCAGAGTCTCCATATGCAGGCCAGGCTTCACTGGGGACTCACTGTTAGTCCAGGCTGGCCTTGCACTCAGAGTGTTGGAATTATGGGCATTATTATTTACAACTCCTGGCATTACTTGCTTTGGAAAAGAATTCCATTTGCTCTCTAGGGATGACTTTGAGGAGGGAATAGTGGGAAGTGGGAGGCAGCAATGTGGACGGGAGAGGCTGGTGGCAGAGGAACGATGTAATGTACTTCAAATGGCAGCATCATGTTGTCATTCTCCTTTTGCACCAGCAGAGTAAGGGATGGGAGGTCTTTGTCACTAAGCATCAAATGTAAACAACACAGACATAGTGGCACATGCCTGTAATCCTGGCACTCTGGAAACTAAGAAAGGAGGATTGCTGCAAGTTTGTGGAGCACCTGAGCTACATTGTGAATGCTAGGGCAGCCTGCACATATATCAAGACCTAGACTCAAAACACCAAAGGGAAAAATGCCAACAACACAAGAACTTTGTGAACTGTGTATTGGAGACTTGACACAATTTAAAAAATGTGTATGAATGTTTGCCTGCATGTGCATGAGGTATCAGAGGAAGCCAGATGAGGGCATCAGATCCCCTGGAACTGGAGTTATGGATTCTTGTTAGCCACCCTGCGGGTGCTAGAAACTAAATTCAGGTCTTCTGCAAGAGCAGACAGTGGTCTTAACCACTGAACCATTTCTCTAGCCCCCATAGTTGTTGTTGTTGTTGTTGTTGTTGTTATTTTTGAGACAGGGTTCTCTCCCTTTAATCCCAGCTGGCCTGGAGCTCACTCTGTAGACCAGGCTAGCCTTGAACTCACAGAGATCTGCCTGCCTCTACCTCCCAAGTGCTAGGATTAAAGGTACACGCTATCACACCAGCTGGTTTTTTTGTTTGTTTTTTGTCTTTTTGAGACAGGGTCTTCCTGTAGCTCCAGCTGTCCTGGAACTCACTCTGTAGACCAGGCTGGCTTTGAACTCACAAAGATCTACCTGCCTCTGCTCCTGAGTGCTAGGATTAAAGGCGTGCGCCACCACGCCCGGCTCCTGCTGTTTTATTTATTTATTTATTTATTTATTTATTTATTTATTTATTATTTTTTTTTTTTGCCTTTTTGAGTCAGGGTTTCCCTCTAGCCCTAGCTGGCCTGAAACTCGCTATGTAGACCAGGCTGGCCTCCATCTCTGCCTCCTGTGTGCTGGGATTAATGGTGTGCACTCCTGGCTCTGGATTTAATTTTTATTGATTTATTATTTAAAATAATTTTTTGAGACATCTCACTATGTAGTCCTGCCTGGCCTGGAACTCACAGAGATATGCTTACCTCTGCCACCGGGATTGAAGGTTTGTCAGAATACCTGGCTTTTTATTCCATTTTTAATTATATGTATATGTGTGTGTCTGTTGGCGGGGTATGTTCAGAAGCCAGAAGAGGGCGTTAGGTTCTCTACAACTGGAGTTATAGCCTTTTGTGAGCTACCCAGTGTGGGTGCTGGAAACCAAAATCTTGTCTGGAAGATCAGCAAGTGCTCTTAAATGCTGAGCCATCTCTCCAGCATAGAGACTTATTATCATAGTTTTTGGTACAAAAGATTCCCAGGGAAGGAGACTCTCCAGGGCCTTGTTCTTCCCAGTCCTCTCCATTCCCGATACAGAACCCAAGTCTCTGCTACGACATGAATCGTTACTATACCAGAGCCTGGACCTCTCCATACATGACAGTTAATTGAAGGAGAGGGTTCACTGAGAAAATTATGAATGGATTCTGAATAATTGAAACATTTCAATTTCTGGCTGCTGAGCACTTCAAATTTTTCTTGTTTCCTCCTCCTCTCTCTCTCTCTCTCTCTCTCGCTCTCGCTCTCGCTCTCGCTCTCTCACTCTCGCTCTCTCACTCTCTTTTTCTTCACAAAGAGTATCACAATGTTCCCCAGCCTGGCCTCAAACCAGTGGCAATCCTATTGCCTGAGTCTCCAGAGCGCTGGGATTACAGGACTCTGCCACTGTGCCCAGCTTGGACTTTCTGTATTTCAACACAGGAGTCTCCTAGGCCCCCTCTAGATCTGCCCAGCTGCCGCCACCCCACCAACGCTCTGTCACAGGGCTGTCCTGTGTAACCTTTGGGAGCAGCTCAAATGTCTTTAACCTTTGAAGAGGTCATTTGGAGAAGCTATTTTTACTGCTGTCCTGAGGAGCCTTCCAGTGTAAAACTAGATTGTTCCATCAGAGACCACTTTCTAGATTAGAAAGGCAAAGAAATTGAATCACAACAACTTTGTAAATTTTTATTTCTTTTTTTTTTTTTTTGGTCTTTTCGAGACAGGGTCTCCCTGTAGCCCCAGCTGTCCTGTAGACCAGGCTGGCCTTGAACTCACAGAGATCTGCCTGCCTCTGCCTCCCAAGTGCTAGGATTAAAGGAGTGCACCACCATGCCCGGCTTTCTTTATTGATTTTTTTGTTCTTTTTGAGAGAGGGTCTCCCTATAGTCCCAGCTGTCCTGGAACTCACTATGTAGACCAAGCTGGACTTGAACTCACAGAGATCCACCTGCCTCTGCCTCCCAAGTGCTGGGATTAAAGGCATGCACCACCATATCTAGCTGATTTTTTTTTTTTCATCTTTTTGAGACAGGGTCTCCCTGCAGCTCCAGCTGGCCTGGAATTCACTATGTAGACCAGGCTGGCCTTGAACTCAGAGTGATCCACCTGCCTTTGGAGTGCTGGGATTAAAGGCATGCACCACCACACCTGGCCAATTTTATTTACTTATTTATTTATTTATTTATTTATATTTCATTTATTTTTTTTATTTTTTTTTTTTATTTTTGAGACAGGGTCTCCCTTTAGTCTCAGCTGGCCTGGAACTCACTCTGTAGACCAGGCTGGCCTTGAACTCAGAGATCCTCCTGCCTCTGCCTCCCAAGTGCTAGGATCAAAGGTATGTGCCACCATGCCCAGCTATTTATTTATTTATTTATTTATTTATTTTGGTTTTTTTTTTTTTTATTTCTGTATGTGTATGAATGTACTGTCTGCATGCAAGTCTGTGCACCCGTGTCGTGCAATGCCGCAGAGGTCAGAAGAGGGTCTCGGATTCCCCCTGGATTAAAGTTGTGCACCACAACACCCTGCCTAAGACCGTTCTTTCAGCCGCCATGTTGGTGCTAGGAATCGAAACCAGTCCTCTGCAAGAGCAGTCAATGCTCTTTTTTAATTTAATTATTTTATTATTATTTTTGGTCTTTTGAGACAAGGGTCTCCCTATAGCCCCAGCTGTCCTGGAACTCACTCTGTAGACCAGGCTGGCCTTGAACTCACAGAGATCCGCCTGCCTCTGCCTCCCAAGTGCTAGGATTAAAGGCGTGCACCACACCCAGCTCCAAAATTATTTTTATTATGTTATGAGTGGTACTGTCTGCATGTGGTTGGTGCACCTGTGTCATCAATGCTGGCGGAAGTCAGAAGAGGGAACAGATTCCCCTGGGACTGGAGTCAAAGACGTGTGCTTAGCCTCCAGGTGGGTGCTGGGAATTGAACCTGAGTCCTCTGCAAAGCAGCAGCGTGCTCTTAACTGCTGAGCGTCATTTCTCTCCAGCCCCAAGCAGTCAGTGCTCTTAACCGCTGAGCCATCTCTCGAGCTCCACCTGGCAAGTTTTATTTATTTTTTTATTTAGTATTATTTGTTTATTTTTAAGGGATTCTACAATATAATAACAGTTGTTTTCAGTAACATTGATGTTACTCAGTTTTGCTTGCTAACAATTAGGTATTGGGTGCATTTTGCAAGTATCTAATTGTCCAAGTTTTGAAACAAACCCCAGGTTCCAATAGTCCAGGTTGGAGAAGCTTGTGCACTAGGCATATATGACCAATTAGAGTCCAAGACTATATTCCTGTAGTTCATGATTCAACCCTACTCTCTGCAGCCCTTACTTCTACCATGCCTGCCTCTTCCGCAATTTTTGTTCCCTGGGCTTTGGAAGGCGAATGGGTGAGAAGAAAACAAGTCTATTTCTCCTTTGGAGTTGTCCTTTTTTTTTTTTTTTTTTTTTTTTTGGTCTTTTTGAGAGGTCTCCCTGTAGTCCCAGCTGTCCTGGAAACTCGCTCTGGTAGACCAGGCTGGCCTTGAACTCACAAAGATCCACCTGCCTCTGCCTCAAATGCTAGGATTAAAGGGTGCGCCACCACCAGCCCGCTGATGGAGTTGCATTTTGGACTCTGAGTCTGTTCAGTGTTGTTTTTCCTTCTGGGTTGAAGCTTTTCCAGTGATACCTTTTTAGTCATACTAAAAGCACAAACAATTGGAGTACAGGCATTTAGCAGTACTAATTATTATGTCAAGCCTAAGCTGTGAGCATAGACAAGATGCTTGAGATGGTATGCTAACCCAACGTGTTCTTCTAGAAGGGTGACAAATTTCTTATTGTTGGCTTTAACATCTCCTAACCCTAGAGGACATAAGCTTATGTATGGCATCCATTGTGAGTTATCTTCCAGAGGAAGAGCTAATAGCCATATATTTGGGATATTATATAGAGAGAGAGGACTTGGCTGCCACTGCTGCACATGTATCTTCAGGCTGTTGAGTGGAGCTGATACTGCGGAGGAGTCTTGCTTGTTCCAGGGAACCAATATTTTCCGTATTGCTTTAGTGGCATTTGGTAACGCTCTCTGCATTCAGAGGCAGTTGTACACAAGCAAGTGACATCTCATAACAATTTTTCATGTTCCACACCAGGTCTTAGAGACAACAGGGACTTAACGGCTTTCGCCTTGCATAGAGCCACTTAGAGACAAAAGGCCTTTATAATTTTGGGGGGGGGGTGCGGGTTTGAATCCCCTAAGCCAACATCTCCTAGGCAGATAATTCACTGCTGATGTCAGAACTTTCCCTGTGTTAATATATTTTGCTTAACTACACAGCCTTATAAACACTTTACTATTAAATTTGACTCTAGATAGAGAATTAACCTTTCACAATTCCTTTCAAGAGACAGTTCCTATGCCTATGCAGTCAATTAAAAAAGGTTTATGGGGCTGGAGAGGATAGCCGGAGCGGTTGGAAGCACCGACGCTCTTGCAGAGGCCTGGGTTCGATCCCCAGCACCCACATGGCGGCTGAGAACCGTCTGTAACTCCAATTCCAGGAGAACTCAGCTCCAGGGAATCCGAGACCCTCTTCTGACCTCCGCGCGGTGCACAACAGGGGTGCACAACAGGACCTGCTGCAGACAGTACATTCATACACATAACAAAAAAAATAATAAATAAATAAAAATTTAAAAAAAAAAGGGGGAGTTAATACCTGTTTATAGGAAATTACCACTGTAAAACAATTGGCTCTAATTTACAGTTAAGGAATGATTTCATGAGCCATCATGTGTTTCTTTTTCCTATAAAGGGAGAGGTAGGAAGGTTCTCAGCATCTCGAAGGTAAACTTTGTTAGGGGCCCTTAATAAGTTAACCAATAGTAATGCAGAGAGAATGCTCAGGGTCCTGTGACTCAGGCAGTCTGAGGTTCGCTTTCTTTAACGTTCAGATGAGTCAACCTCTATGCTGGCATTCCCCAGTTCAACCTGCACAGCCATAAGTTGTATGTTTTTTTCAGGCATTTATGTTGGTGATTTTTTACCTGTGGGAACATAAAATTTCTCCTCCCATTGTTAGTTTCAAGATCTCAAAAACTGAAAATTTATCAGTAGGACTGGAACACAGAGTTTTCCATTTTATCCCAGAAAGGATAGTACCCCACCTCCCACTCCTCCCCTTTTCTTTTTTTTTTTTTTTAGGTTTTTTTTTTTTTTTGTTTTTAGACCTATAGTGCTAAGTTGTTTACACATATTCATAAACAGGAGCCAAGGCGATAAGTTTTCATTAAATTGTACCCAAACTTTTTCATTGAATGTATAGGCTACTGTATTGTGGGAAGGAATTTAAGCTTAGTTCTTTTAAATGGTCAACGAGGTAAAAGAAAGTGTATAAATGTGATGTGTGGATAATCTCAGAAAATATGAGGAGGCCAGGTTGTGGTACTCTAACCCAAGTACCTAAAATAAAAAAAAACAAATATAATTTAACTTTGTATATCCATTAGTTCAATGTTTACCATGTTTCACCAAAAAGCCTACATACCTAAATTTAACTAATCCAAACAATTCATAAGCCTTAAAATATCCTATACTTTGTGGATAAAGCTGTGGCAGAGTTGAGTACTGCTAAAAAATTTTACCCAATAAAACACTTTGCTTTTAAAGCTATATGCTAGGGACTGTTCTAACTTCTAGTATTTGGGAAGAGAAATTTTAGGTTAGTTCCTTTAAATTGTCCTACAAGTAAAAGAAAGTGTTACTAATTGATATTGATAATCAGACAAATATGAGGGACCATTGTGTGACCTAACCCAATTAAAATTAAAATGCAAACAACTAGCATGTTTTATATTCCCAGTTAGTTCAAATGTTTACCATTTTCACCCAAAACCTACACACCAAATTAACTAATCTAAACTTGTCAAACTAGGCCTTAAAAATTATCCTCTAACTATGTGGATAAAGCTTGGCAGAGTGTAGTACCTGCTAAATACATTGTACCCAATATTACACTTTGCTCTTTAATAGCTATATGACTGGATTATGGCTTCAGAGAAATCAAGTCCATTAACTTATATGGTGTATTTTGTATTTTGTGTATAAATCTCTATGAAATCTCACTAATCCTCTCTATATAAATATATGTTGCTATGTTTTAAGTATACCTTTTATAACTGCAAATCTTACAGAGTGGATTTTATATGACTATCGTCTTCAAGCTCTTGGCCTTCTTCATGCCTGGCATGAAAACTTGCTTTAAGGACTTTTCATCAGTATCTAGCTTCCTTTTTTTTTTTTTTTTTAGTACAAGCATCCTTCAATATAAAAAACCAATTTGGCAAGCAGTGGCCCCAGCCCACAATGGCCAAGGCTCACCACCATCCAGCTGGGGGGCTTTGAATGTTCAATCAAGTTGAATCACTAATAAGTTTCCAGACTATATTGTATAGTTTTACCATTCACCCCAATCGCAGGCTCTACATTCTAACCACTCCCCCTCTTCCGCAGATTGTTCCTTAGGGTCTTAGAGGGGGCACAGTTTGGACAAGAAGTACAACAGTCTACTTTGTCTGGAGATGTTGTTTTGGACTCTGACAAGTTCAGGCTATTTTTCTTTCATGGGCTGACAGTTTGCCCAGAAATAACGGCTTTCCAATGCCTACAATGACCAACAAAGCGATTAGATATATTG
This sequence comes from Rhizomys pruinosus, assembly GCA_009823505.1. NCBI lineage: Eukaryota > Metazoa > Chordata > Mammalia > Rodentia > Spalacidae > Rhizomys > Rhizomys pruinosus. Next base: position 491,503 of record VZQC01011640.1, read on the forward strand.
TTTATTTAAACATTGTAGTTAGCTATGGTAGGTTACGTTTGGTATAGAATAGATGTTGGATGGTGTGTTAATCCGGATTACTTCTTTTTTTTCCTGAGAAAGGAGACAAGGGCCTTATACTGTGCGTAAACATCTCACTAATCACTAGAGGTATAAGCTTGTGGTCAACATCCACGAGTTATTCCTCCAAGGCGACGAGCTAATAAGCAAATAAATTTGGGATATACAGACATATGGCTGCTCCACTGCTGCACAAGTTTCTCCACAGCAGGTGAGGTATGCGATGTTGGTGGAGGAGTCTGTGCTTGACTAAGGAAACCAACATTTGCTTTATTGGTAGTGGCCTTTGGTAACACTCTCTTGGTATTCAGAGACCAACTGTATACTTGTAAGTGCAAGTTCGATACAACTCTTCCATGCTGTACAAGTCAGGTCATTGCCCATTTAAGTTTTTTTTGTGTATGAAATATTTTTGGCCTGCATGGAGGTTAAGCACACCACATGTGTGAACATGCCCAGGATGCCAGAAGAGGGCCATACAGATACTTCTGGTATACCTGACCGTAACGATGATTGTTAGCCACCACGTGGATGCTGGAGAAACAACTCGGTCCTCCTGGCAAGTCTAAGCCCCTGGCTTTAACGGCTGCTGAGCTCCCAATCCACAATTTTGATTTGTTGAGACAAAAATCTGTGCTCTGTAGTCTCAGGCTGGACCTAAACTTTTCTGGTTTTAAAACATAGTCTAACTATGTTAGTCCTGGCTGAGCTCAACATTACAGCAGATTTGCCTACTTATGTCTCAGGAGTGCTGGGGTTAAGTGCCGCACCATCACATCAGCAGGCCCAAACTTTTTTTTTTTTTTTGTCTTTTTTGAGACAGGGTCTTCCCTGTGCCCCACGTCCTGGAAACTACTCTGTAGGACCAGGCTGGCCTTGAACTCACAAAGATCCGTCTGGCCCCATTTGAACTCACAAAAAAATTAATTAAAGGCGTGGCCACCACGATCCAGCACTGCTTTTTTTTTTTTTTTTTTTTTTTTGTCTTTTGTGGCCTCAAACTTTTGATCCTTCTGCCTTAGCCTGCTAGCTAGCATACACATGTGTAAACATGTGTGCCACCAAGCCAGACTTTGAACTGCAATTCTCTTTTCTCTTCTCTTTGTTCCTTCCATCTTTTATTCCTTCATTCCTTCTTCTTTTCCTCTTTCCTTCTTTTCTTTCATTTTTTTGAGTTTAAAAATTTTTTTAATTTTATTTATTTTTGTATGTGTATGAATGTACTGTCTGCATGCAGGTCTGTGCACCCATGTCGTGCAATGCCATGGATGTCAGAAGAAAGCGTCGGATTCCCCTGGAACTGGAGTTAAAGATGGTTCTCAGCCACCATGTGGGTGCTGGGAATTGAACCTGAGTATAAAAAATATTTTATTTTCATGTGTTTGAATGTTTTTTCATGCATGTATGTAAGTGTATCACATACATGCAATGCCTGTGGAAGTCAGAAGAGGGCATCAGATCACTTGGCTCTGGAGTTATGACAGTTGTTAGCCAGCATGTAGGTGCTGGGAACTGAACCTGGGTCCTCTGCAAGAACAGCCAGTTCTTTTATCTCTCCAGCACCCCCCCCCCCACTTTTTGTGTGTCTGTTTTGGGATATAGGGTCTTCCTGTAGCCTCAGCTGGCCTGGAACTTGCTATCTAGCCCAGGCTGGCATTGAACTCACAGAGATCCACCAGCCTCTGCCTCCCGAGTGCTGGGATTAAAGGCATGTGCTACCAGGCACAGTTCTCCTTAAAACAGGAAAATAGCTGGGCATGGTGGTGCGTACCTTTAATCCAGCACATGAGAGGCAGGCAGGTCTCTGTGAGTTCAGGCCAGCTAGGACTAAAGGGAGAGACCCTGTCTCAAAAATACCAAAAAAGGGGGGGGGAATAAAAGATATTTTATTTATTTTTATTTTATGTGTATATTGCCTGCATGTAGGTAAGTTTACCCATGTTGTACATTGCCCTCAGTCAGAAGAGGGGGTTGAATCTCCTGGAACTGGAACCATTGTTACAGACGGTTTTTATTGGGCATGTGGGTGCTGGGATTCAAACCTGGGTGCTCTGTAAGAGCAGCCAGTGGTCTTAACTGCTGAGCCACCTCTCTAGCCCTCCTTTTTTTGTTTTTTGAGAAATGGTTTCACGTAGCCCAGGCTGGCCTCCAATTAATATATAGCTGAGGCTAATCTTGAACTCCCCATTCCCCTGCCTTCATGTCCCAGGTCTTAGTATTGCAGGCAAGCACTACGGTTAGTATCACAGGCTTGCACTAGTGTAGCTGGTTCTTCATCCTGTAATGGGCACACTTTGCTTCCCCAACACTTCCACTTACATTTCTTTCCATTGATTCCTGGCAAAAATCTTCATGTCCTACTGATCTAGGTCTGGGGTCCTGAGCCAGAGGCTTATAGGCCCATCTTTACCCTCAGGGCTGACTGATCCCTTCAACAGAGAGGGACCCCTACACCAGTGCACCAGTGCACATACCTTCTTGCCAGCCCTGTGCTTTCCTCCCAGTTCTTCCTAGAAAACTGTGCACACCTTCTAGTTGCTCTCCCCAGACTGCTCCTCCCTGCAGAACAGCCCTCCTTGCCTCTGGGGGCATCAGAGTGGGTGGCAGTGCTGAGGTAGGCGTAAAGTTACTGGTGTGTGTGTGTGTGTGTGTGTGTGTGTGTGTGTGTGTGTGTGTTGGAGACTGGGTCTCACTATATAGCTGGCCTGGCTGGCCTGGAACTCATTATGTAGACCAGGCTAGCCTCAAGCTTACAGAAATCTGCCTGCCTCTGCCTCTTGAGTGCTGGGATTAAAGGCGTGTGCCACCATAACTGGTGACATTATCAACTTTCTATTGCTGTGATAAAGCCCCATGACCAAAAGTGACTTATAGAAGACAGAGTTTATTAGCCAGGCATGGTGGTGTGCGCCTTTAATCCCAGCACTCAGGAGGCAGAGGCAGGTGGATCTTTGTGAATTCAAGGCCAGCCTGGTCTACATATCGAGCTCCAGGACAGCTGGGGTTACAGGGAAACCCTGTCTCAAAAAGTCAAAGAAGAAGAAGGAGGAGGAAGAGGAGGAGGAGGAGGAGTTGTTTATTTTGGTTTATGACTCAGGGGATAAGTGTTGATCGTGGCGGGTAGGCATGGCAGCAAGAGACAGGCAAGGTGGTGCTCCAGCACAAGCTGCGAGCTCACATCTCAGTCCATACTCAGGAAGCAGAGAGAGCAAACTGGAAGTGCGATGAGGCTGTCAACCCTAATCCCTCAAGGCAGGGCCCCAGTGTCGCACTTCCTCCAGGAAGGCTCCACCTCCTTAAAGATTCCATGACCTGGGCTGGAGGGATGGCTCAGCGGTTAAGAGCACCGACTGCTCTTCCAGAGGAGAAGGGTTCGATTCCTAGCACCCACATGGTGGCTGAGAACCATCTTTAAGCTGGGTACGGTGGTGCACGCCTTTAATCCTGGCACTCGGGAGGCAGAGGCAGGAGGATCTCTATGAGTTCAAGGCCAGCCTGGTCTACAGAGTGAGTTCCAGGCCAGCTGGGGCTAGAGGGAGACCCTGTCTCAAAACAAACAAACAAACAAACAAACAAACAGAACAAAACAACAACAAAGAAGATTCCATGGCCTCCCTAGACAAAGCCACCAGCTGAGGACCAAATGTTCAAATACTTGAGCTTTTGGGGGCATTTCTCATTCAAAGCACCGCATAAGGTCTCAGAAATCCTTTGTTCCCACAGGATGAAGAGAGGGGAGCTCTTTGACTACCTCACTGAGAAGGTCACCTTGAGTGAGAAGGAAACCAGGTGGGATTGGTGTCCCTATCTGCATGCCTTTTTCCAAGTCCTAGCACCAAGTGTCTGGTGGGAGGCCTGGTGTGCATGCCTTAGCTGAAATTGAACTTCCTTTTAAGGCCTTCTAGAGTCCTTGGCTCAAACTAGACTGTCCATGATCCTCCCTTACGTGGAATGTGGCTGGTGTGTGGGCTTTGGTCTCCCTGCATCTTGCCTGATCTTGTAAAGTAGGAGGCTCATATGTGGTGGAACACCCATTCTGCTTCTTTTTTTTTGTCTTTTTGGTCTTTTTCAGACAGGGTCTTCCTTTAGTCCCAGCTGGCCTGGAGTTCACTCTGTAGACCAGGCTGGCCTTGAACTCATAGAGATCTGCTTGCCTCTACCTCCTGAGTGCTGGGATTAAAGGCGTGTTCCACCACACCTGGCTCCATTCTGTTTTATGGAAAAAATGTTCCCCAGTTCTAAAACAAAATAGAACCAATTGGCTGGCCCTGTAGCTCAGTGGTAAACTTCATGCCTAGCATGTTCAAGGCCCTGGGTTCAGTCCCCAGCACCTAGAAAAAATACAAAACAGAACAAAAGAAGTCTGGGAGGTGATGATGAATACCCATATCCTCAACACCAGGGAGGCTGAGGCAGGAGGATCATGGGTTCAAGGCTACTCTGGATTGCATGTGAGTCCTTGTCTCAAAACAAGTAAAAACTAGGTCAGAGGCTGTAGCTCAGTTCACAGAGTACTTGCCTGACATGTAGGAAGCCCTGGTTCCACCCCCCACACTGCAAAATATGGCCATGGTGGTGCATGTATGTAATCCAGGGATTTGAGAGGTAGAGGCAGGAGGATTAGGATTAGGAATTCAAGGTCCTCCTCAGCTACATAGCATGTTAGAGGACAGATGGGCTATATGAGAATGAGACCCCATGTCAAAATAAATAATGAAATGAAATGAAATTCAATCCTGTGCACCGGCCTCTTCAGAAAGATCATGCGCGCCCTGCTGGAGGTGGTCTGCATGTTGCATAAGCTCAACATTGTCCATCGGGACCTGAAGCCAGAGAACATCCTCCTGGATGACGACATGAACATCAAGCTGACAGACTTTGGCTTTTCCTGCCAGCTGCAGCCGGGAGAGAAGCTTCGAGGTTTGGAACCAGGGCCTTGGTCCATGGAAGGGCCTCAGGGTTGGACACTGGCTGGGTTTTCCCCCAGAATAAAAATCATACCACTCCAGGACTTGGGAAGATTGCTCAGTGGGTATGCTTGCCATACAAGCATGAGGACCTGAGTTTGGATTCCCAACATCCCCACAAAAAACCCTATGTGGCGATTTGTGACTGTAACCCCAGTGCTGGGACGGCAGAGAAAGGAGCATCCCTGGGGCAGGGTTACTGGCAAGCCCGTTTAGTCAAATCATCCATCCAGTAAGAGAGATGTCTCAAAAAACAATATGGAAACACACACACACACACACACACACACACCTACACACATACATGTGCACACTTCACACTCCTCAATCTCCATGTTGGGATGGCTAAAAGGGCTCAGGGCACCCACAGGGGTTCCTGTGAGCCTGAAGTTGGCCAATGGTAGGCAGGTTCTATGGAGCATGGTTCATCCATCTCTGTGGCTTCCTTGTTTCCTCTTCCAAGGGCCCCTGCTGGCCTGTCTTGATGGTAGCTCTTCCTGCAGAGGTCTGTGGGACCCCCAGTTACTTGGCCCCTGAAATCATCCAGTGTTCCATGGATGACAGCCATCCAGGCTATGGGAAAGAGGTGGACATGTGAGTATACGAGGAGCTGGGGGGTCACAGCCATGGGAGGACTCCAGGGGAACCAGAGTCCCTCCTATGTGCCTCCCCTACTTATGAGGTCCTGGGACCTGCAGGTGGAGCACCGGGGTCATCATGTACACTCTGCTGGCTGGCTCTCCGCCCTTCTGGCACCGGAAGCAGATGCTAATGCTGAGGATGATCATGGATGGCAAATACCAGTTTGGCTCACCAGAGTGGGACGACTACTCAGACACCGTGAAGGACTTGGTGAGAAGCCATGCCCACTGGCTTCCCTGGGCTCATAGGAGAGGAAAATACCTCAATATGGGGGTACACCCCATGGTACAGAGTGGAAGGGTCCCCCAGGAAAAACCCTGTGGGCTTGTCTCCTGTGGGCTTGTCTCCTTGCTGCTACAAAGTATCGGACAAGGGGCTGGAGAGATGGCCTAATGGTTAAGAGTGCTGCTCTTGCTGGGCATAGTGGCGCACGCCTTTAATCCTAGCACTTGGGAGGCAGAGGCAGGTGGATCTTTGTGAGTTCAAGGCCAGCCTGGTCTACAGAGTGTGTTCCAGGACAGCTGGGGCTACAGAGAGACCCTGTCTTGAAAAGACCGAAAAAAAAAAAAGAGTGCTGCTCTTGCAGAGGACCCGGGTTCAATCCCCAGCACCCACATGGCGGTTGAGAACCGTCTTTAACCCCAGTTCTAGGGGAATCCGACACCCTCTTCTGACCTCTGTGGCATTGGACAACACGGGTGCACAAACCTACATGCAGACAGTACATTCATACACATACAAGAATAAATAAAATTTTTTTAAAAATGTAAAAAAAGGTATCGGACAAAAGCACCTTAAAGAAGAAAGGGTTTATTCTGGCTCACAAATGGTGGAGAAGGCATGGCGGCAGGAGAGGCAGCTGCTCACATCCCAACCACAGTCAGGAGGCAGAGATGAATGCCCGTGCTCAGCTCGCTTTCTCCTGTTTATTCCGTCCAAGACACCAGACCGTGGGATGCTGCCCACATTTAGGGTGGTCCTTCCCACGTCAGTTAACCCATCAAATAATCCCCTCGCAGACCAGCCCAGACATCCATTTCCACGGCGACTCTAAAGGCTATCCAACCAACACTCACAATTAGCCATCACGGCCCATCTTTGTGCCCCGGCATTCTCTGCTCTCCTCTTGTCTTGCAGGTGTCTCGATTCCTGGTGGTGCAACCTGGGGGCCGCTGCACGGCGGAAGAAGCCTTGGCGCACCCCTTCTTCCAGCAGTATGTAGTGGAGGAGGTGCGACACTTCAGCCCTCGTGGGAAGTTCAAGGTACTCGCTCCTCTTGGCCCAGGCTCTGGGACACTGCTGCCTTCTGAGGTACTCGGCCTGCTAGCAACATCTCCCCAGGGACCTTACACCCCCAGGGATCCCAGAGCTGCTCCTTGTACCCACCCTTGACAGTTCCAACTCAACCTCTGCTGCAGAGAAAATGGGTGTCAGTGGATGACCCTGTCACCCTAAATCCCTAAGGACGCTGCGCTGGGGACGTGGGCCTCCCCTAACCTCCAAAAGCCACCTAAGGCTTCAAGCACCAAACCTCCCTGGTGGGCGCCTGCACAGGCAGAGGCTGCTAGCTGGGGGTTCTCAGTGCCGCCCCCTGCAGGTGACCTGGCTGTACTGTGCTGGTGAGCCCCCTACGACTCAGTGCTGCTCCCTGCAGGTGATCTGTCTGACAGTGCTGGCTTCAGTGAGGATCTACTACCAGTACCGCCGGGTGAAGCCAGTGACCAGGGAGATTGTCATCCGAGACCCCTATGCTCTACGCCCTCTGCGCAGGCTCATTGACGCCTATGCTTTCCGAATGTACGGCCACTGGGTGAAGAAGGGGCAGCAGCAGAACAGGGCTGCCCTCTTTGAGCACACACCCAAGGCTGTGCTCCTCTCCCTGGCTGAGGAGGACAACTACTGAGGGGCGGGCAGGGCATAGCGGTCTGGAGGGGACAAGTGTGGAGCAGGGAAGGCTCTCCACAGATGAGCCGGGTGTTCCCAGGACACAGCAAGGCATGCAGTTAGGGCTGGGGTGCTGTTGAAAGCCTGTCATTCCAGCTAGGCAGGAGACTGAGGCTGGAGGATTCCAAGTTCCAGGCCAGCCTGGGCCACAGAGTGTATTCCAAACCAGCCTTGGCAACTTAGCGACCATACCTCAAAACAAAAAGAGGGCTGGGAGTGTAGCTCAGTGGTGAGTGTAAGGCCCTGAGTCCAACCCCTAGTACATAAATACATACATTATATATACACACACATTACAAATAAATAAATAAACAAACAAATCTGGGCTCAGTAAAGAATGGAGGGGACCAGAATGGATATGCTTTGGGAACCAAGCACCATCTGGCTTCTCCACTGTTCACCTATGCCATGGTCTCGGCTTGTTTACTGAGGGCTCAAGGTTATTGATAATGGAACCCTTTCCCCCAGGTCCCAGGGTGGCAGGTCCCTGTAATATCAGAACTTAGGAAGTAGAGAGTAGAGGAAGGAGGAGTTCAAAGTTATCCTCAGCGACAGGAGGATAGCCTGGACTGTGAGACCTTGTCTCAAAACAAAAACATTAAAAACAACAAAACAGTGGAATGCTTGAGCTCTACAAATGCTGAGTTTATTGGCTTCATGAAGTCCAGTCACAGCACAGGAGCCTGCTGTTCTCCAGGGACGTTTTCAGAGGTCCATGGCACCCCACATGATTAACAACTGCAGACAACTCTGACACCTGTCTTCCCAGGAGAGTGTGACTCTGTTACTCAGTGCACAGCTTCGCCTGGGAAATTATTTTGCTTTATCAGAGTATTTTTAATACTGGGCACTATGTGTAATTCCAGCACTTGGGAAACTGAGGCAGGAGGACTGAGGGTTTGAGGCCAGCCTTGGCTACATGGTGAGACCCTGTCTCAAACAACAAATAGTCAGGGAACACTAGGTTCCTTCAGAGGGGCTTCAGATACCACCAAATAAAGGAAACATTTTTCCTTCTACAGCAATTCCCTGGAAATGGAGGCTACAGATCCCAGAATCAGGGAGAGAGGGAAGAGATTTAAAAACATGGAGCATTATCTTGTGGAGACGTGCTCCGTATATGGGAGTGTTTTGTTCCCATGTCCTTAACCCTGTACTTCAGTGAAACACTCAGGTCCTGGCCTCAGTGACACGGTCTCCTCCTCCAGGCCGTCGCAGTCCCCTCTGGGGGGACAAGTGTCCTGCCCTTAGGAGGTGCTTGCCACAGAGGAAGGGGGAGAAAGGAGGCCATCCCCAGGCCGGTGAGCCGTTTGTTGTCCAGCTGCCCTTGGAACGTGGTTAGGGACACAGTACCGAGGGGGCCCTTTCTCCATTTCTGTGTGGCTGGCTGCTCACAGCTCTCTCCGTGGTCCACCTACACTGGAAGCGCAGCGAAAGCCTAGGTTGTCTGAGGCTGAATCCAGAGTGTTGCCCATCCTGTAATGGAGTAGGGACAGAAGGACACTGCTGGGGACAGGGCCTGAGAAGTCTTGTCCAAGGCTGACCAGATCCTATCTGCAGTGAGTGAAGTAGGTTGGGATTCAACCACGCAGAAGCCAGTACCAGCCACTGTGTGAGACGATCAGCCCCAGGCCCTCTCTGACATACTGACTTGTGTGTCCGGCAGCCTCAAGAGTCAGTTATACCATGACTCCTGGCTGTGACCTATTGCTGTGCAATCCCACATCCTTCCCTCTGCCCCATGAGCAGAGTCCAGAAAGTAAGGAGGCCACACAGTTCACGCCCCAGTGCTGTCTCAGGAAAGCGCTCTCGTACTGTCTCCCGCTCTCTCACTTTCCACAGCAAGCACTGCTTGCTGGTTTTTCAAATCTGCAACTTTCTGTGGAAGAAGGGGTGCTGGAGGATGGTGGGAAGTAGGAGTGAGTACAGAGGATGTGAGGAAGGGGTTGGAGTGTGAGAGGGGACAGTGTGAAGCACTTAGGTCAGCTCTGGGTCACCCATGCTTAGGATCACAGCATCCACCTGGCCCATAGTGGCTCCTGGTCCCCTATGTGGATTCCCTCACCTGGTGGTGACCCGGGCTCGGTGATTGGCAGAGCCATCTGCTGTGTCGATCCATGATGCCCCCCGGAGGACACGCATATCCTGGCCAGCAGCAGCCTGATATGTGGATGCCGTCCACTCCCATACATTGCCCATGAGGTCATACAACCCTACAGAACACCGGCATGAATCGGATTGGGAAGCAGGCTCTGGGGAGAAGAGCCAGCTCTCCTCCGCCACCTCCACAGACGTCTGTGTGTGAACGCCTGGCAGACGGTCTCACCATAGTCATTCTGTGGGGGGAAAGCATTCACTGGAGACAGTCCGTGGAAGCCATCCTCAGCTTCGTCTCCCTTGGGGAACTTTCCCTGATAGGAGAAAGAAAAGCCAAGGACTCATCAGCCTGTCCTAAGGTGGGCGCTCCTGCTGCATCACTGGGGAGGGGAAAGAAGGGCACAGGCACATGGTACCTCACAGAGTGGCATCTCTACCCTCTGTGTTCTGCGTCCACTGCCTGGCCACTGGAGTTCACATCTGCTGCCTTTCCAGAAACCACTGATGCTCGAGCCCTGCTTTCCTTGTCCCGCCAATAGACTTGACTCCCCTCCTCTTCCCTACGCCTGCCTTTATCAGCAAAGTTCTTAAACACACAAGCTACATTTGTGATGTGATTTCTTCACCTTTTTTGTTTTTTTTTTAATCAAAACTGGAACTGGATATACACCTTTAGTTTCAGTAATCCAGAGGCAGAGGCAGGCAGATCTCTGTAAGGCTGAGGCCAGCTTTGTCTACATAGCAAGTTCCAGGCCAGCTGTGGCTACTGGGAGACCCTGCTTAAAACAACAACAACAACAACAACAAACAAACAGAAAAAACCCAAACAAACTGGAAAGCCAAGTGTGGTGGCAACACCTTTAATCAGCACTTTTGAGGAGGCAGAGGCAGGGGGATCTTCGTGAGTTCAAGGCCAGTGTGGTCTACAGAGTGAGTTCCAGGACAGCTGGGGCTACAGGGAGACCCTGTCTCGAAAACACACACACACAAAAAAAAAAAAAAAAAAAGAACCCAGAGACTATGAATCTCACAGGAGCCTAACACAGTGCCCAGTTTAATGCAGGGCTCAATCAAGGCTTGAGGAAGGAGAAAAATAAGTCTTACCTGCCATAGATTGGTACGGTTTGGCTGAAACTGGTTCCCCCATGGGTAAACTTGGCCTGCAGGACAAGGAGACAGAAGAGAGCCAAGAAGCCGGGTGAGGAAAGAGTGAAGGAGCCAAAGGAGGTCGGGAGATGGCGAGGAGGGAGGCTCTCACTTCCTGTTGTCTCCACAGCCTCCACTAACCTGAGGAGCCCTCTGCCTCCTGCTTGGCAGCACAACAGTGTCATTCTGAGTGTGGTGGAGGTAGGTGTAGAAAACGAGAAGGGGGGTGGGAGTTGGCTTAGCATTAATTGTGCTTGCTGTTCTTCCAGAAGACCCGAGTTCGGTTCTCAGCACCCGAGCAGGGCAGCTCACAACCACCTGTAATGGCAGCCCCAGGGGACCTGATACTGTCTTCTGGCCTTCATGGGCGCTGCACTCACACCTACACACGTACACACAGACACGGAATTAAAAAGAAAACAAATCGTGCTGGGTGTGGTGGTGCATGCCTTTAATCCCAGCACTCAGGAGGCAGAGGCAGGCCTGTGAGTTCAAGGCCAGCCTGGTACATAGTAAGTTCCAGGACAGTGGGGCTAAAGAGAGACCCGGTGTAAAAAAAAAAAAATCTAAATCTTTGGGGGCTGGAGAGACGACTCAGTGGCTAAGAGCACCAGCTGCTCTTGCAGAGGACCCAGGTTTGATTCCTAGTACCCACATGGTGACCAACAACCATCCATAACTCCAGTTCCAGGGGATCTGACACCTTTTCCTGACTCCTTAGGCATTTCACGACAGGGGTGCATTTATACCATGCAGGCAATACACTCATAAAATAAAAATAAAATAATCAAAAGACTTCACTCTTTTTCCATAGGGGCACTGGAACTACTGTGTAGGCCTGGTGGCTTATGCCTGTCCTCAGGAGCTGAAGCAGGAGGATCGCCAAGATCAAGGCTAGTTTGGGCCACGTGATGACAGCAGGTGGGAAGAAGAGTAAGGGACCAGCTTTGGCATTCACATACCCTTCAAGCCCCCACGGGCGGCAAACTCCCACTCCTCCTCCGTGGGCAGCCGTTTACCCCACCAAGCACAGTAGGCAGCAGCGTCATTCCAGCTCACCTGGACCACAGGGAGCTCCAATTTCTCTCGGATGCCAGAGCCAGGACCTGCGGGCTGAGAGCCAGACAGAAGTGAGCCAGGCTTCTGGACCCTGGCAGAAGGCTGAAGAAGGCTAGGCTCAGTGTGCCTCAGTTCAGCTTTCAGCACGAGGTAGAGCAAGGAAGTCGGTGAGTGAGGGAGTTAGAAGAGATGCGGGTTCTACAACGACCGGAAATCCCAGCCTCCAGGAGGCTGAGGCAGGAGGAACCTGGGCTACAGAGATGCAGTGAGAGGAAGAGAGGGGAGGAGACAGACAGAAGGCTAGATCTCCCAGTGAATGGAGCAATGCGCGACATGGAAAAGAACTAGAGCAGGGAAACCAGATTACTTCTCACTTCCATGAAATTCCTTGGTCGCTCCTTAAAACATAGTATCCCCAGAGAGGTTAGGGGTTTAGGGAAGCCAAAGTTCTAGAATGAGATTCAGAAGTGGTAAAAATGACACAGAGGAAGCAACACTCACCTGCCTCCAAAATGCCCTTTGCACAGGGAGCCACCAGAGAACAGACTGCAAAGACAGAAGCAGCATGAGGTCGAGATGCTCCGACCCCAGGTCCGTGCAGACTGCCAGAAGTGCAACAGACATTGGGTTGTGATTCGCTGTCTCTGCCTCCAGAGTGCTGGGACTAAAACATGCACCACCATACCCAGCTAATTACAGCTAATTATTGAGTTTTGTAACTTAAAAAACGTTTTGTTTTTGTGTGGCTGTACTGTCTGCATGAAGTTCACCATGCACATGCAGTAGCAGTGGAGCTCAGAAGAGGAGAGCAGACCCAGGAGCTGGAGTTTCAGATGGTTAGCTACCATGCAGGAGCCGGGAACTGAACCCGAGTCCTCTGCAGGAGCGTCCAGTGCTCTTAACTGTTGAGCAGCCATCTTTCCTGCCCCTGTGTATATAATCTTTCTTTTTTTTTTTTGGAGACAGGGTTTCACTATGTAGCCCTGACTGGCCTGGAAATCATTAAGTAGACCATCCAGGCTGGCCTCAAGATCTGCCTGTCTCTGATTCCCAAGTGCTGGGATTAAAGGTGTACACTACCACACCAGCTTGGGGTGGAATCTTTAAAGAGTGCTATCCTGGGACTGGGGATGTAGCCCAGTTGGTAGAATGCCTGCTTAGTATGCACAGAGCCCTGGGTTCCGTCACCAGCACTATAGAAAGCTAGCATAGTGGCATATGCTTGTAATCTCAGCACCTGGGAGGGGAAGGCAGGAGGAATAGGAGTTCAAGGTCATCCCCGGCTACACAGTGAGTTCCAGGCCAGTCAGGGCTACAAAGAAAGAATGTTTTTCATTTCGTTTTATTTATTTATTTATTTATTTATTTATTTATTTATTTATTTATTTATTTATACGAATGTATTGTCTGCGTGTAGGTTTGTGCACCCGTGTCGTGCAATGCCGCAGAGGTCAGAAGAGGGTCTCAGATTCCCCTGGAACTGGAGTTCTCCTGGAATTGGAGTTACAGATGGTTCTCAGCCGCCATGTGGGTGCTGGGGATCGAACCCGGGTCCTCTGCAAGAGCAGTCGGCACTCTTTAACTGCTAGGCCATCTCTCCAGCCCCCAGGAAGAATGTTTTGAGAAAGGGTCTCACCTCTATTTTTCTTCATTTGTTTATCTGTCTTCCCCCCCCCCTTTTTTTTTTCCTTTTTATAGTGCTGGGAGTCGAACCCAAGGCCTTGGACATGTGAGGCAAACACTCTACTAAGCCACATCTCTAGCATATTGAAAAAATTTTAATTTCAAAACAGCCTCTCATTAAACTGCTTACCAGGCCAGCTTTCAACTTGCTATCCTCCAACCTTAGCCTCTGCAGTATCCGGGTTTCAGGCGTTCATAACTAAGCCCAGTTTTAAAATTTATTTTTTTTTTTAGACTTTTTAAAATTATTTTTTTATGTGTTTGAATGTACTGTCTACATGCAGGTCTGCACACACGTGTCATGCAATGCTGTAGAGTCAGAAAAGGGTATCGGATTCCCCTGGGACTGGAGTTAAAGATGGTTCTCAGCCACCATGTGGGTGCTGGGTCCTCTGCAAGAGCAGTCGGTGCTCTTAACCGCTAGGCCATCTCTCCAGTCCCCCAAACCCAGTTTTTACCAGGCTATTAGACATGGTAAAAACTGTAACGAAACATTCTCTTGATGGTTCAGGGGGTATCTGCACTCTACCTGGGTTCTTCTTTAAGTCTCTACGTGAGTATGGGCTTACAGGTAACTGAGGAGTGTATATCCATCCACTTCTCTTTGGCTCTGCTTCCAGCTCACAGGTCTGCTTCTCCACTGTGGCCCGGGTGACCCCAATGCCTCAGAAGTCTCTCCCACCTCCATCCCCTCCATGCCCTCCATGCCCTCCATGCCCAGGCTTTCTCACCGGCATCTGCTCAGTTGCTTGTTTTCTGAGCTCATTGGGGACAAAATCCTCAAAGACAAAGCTCCATCCAAATGTCTCTGCCTCTGTCCGGTACTTTTTCTCCCTGACAAATTCCCTGGAAAGAGACAGTTCACTTGGTTCAGTGGATTGGATCCTATGTTCTAGCACTGAAGTCTTCTGCTCCAGGAAACCTCAAGGGTCCTTGTCAAGGGTTTTCATAAGCCTAGGGCTGGAGAGATGGCTCAGTAGTTAAAAGCACTTGCTGCTCTTCCAGAAGACCCAAGTTCTGCTTCCAGCATCCACCTGCAGCAGCTCCCAACCACCGGGAGCTCCAGCTTCAGGGAATCTGATGCCCTCTTCTGGCCTTCACTGCCACAGTAATCATGTGCACATACCCACATACATATTTTTTTTTTTTTTTTGGTCTTTTTGAGACAGGGTCTCACTTTAGTCCCAGCTAGCCTGGAGCTCGCTATCTAGACCAGGCTGGCCTTGAACTCAGAGATCTGCCTCTCTGCCTCCTGAGTGCTGGGATTAAAGGCATGCGCCACCACATCCGGCTTTATTTACTTTTTTTTTTTTTTGAGACAGTGTCTTTCCATATACCCCTGGCTCAGGTTAGCCTCAAACTCAGAGATCTGCCTGCCTCTGCCTCCCAGGTGCTGGGATTTAAGGTGTGCATCACCAGGCCTGGTTCACAGTTTTTTTTTTTTTTTAATTTTTTAAAAATTTCTTTATTTATGTGTATGAATGTATTGTCTGCATGTAGGTCTGTGCACCCGTGTCGTGCAATGCCGCGGAGGTCAGAAGAGGGCATCAGATTCCCCTGAAACTGGAAGCCCTCCTGGAATTTGGAGTTACAGACGGTTCTAGCACGCCATTGTGTTGCTGGGGATTGAACCTGGTCCTCTGCAAGAGCAGTCGGTGCTCTTAACTGCTAGGCCATCGGTCCAGCCCCCACGTTCTTTTTAAAAACATTACATACTTTGAAAAAAAAACAAAACAAAAATTACATACTTTTAATAAAAATAAATAAATAAATAAATAATATAAATAAATAAACCATTACATACTTTAAAAGTCAGGATCATATACTTAAAATTTTTTATTTTTTTTTTATGTGTATGAATGTACTGTCTGCATGTAGGTTTGTGTACCTGTGTCATGCAACAGGGTGTCGGATTCCCCTGGAACTGGAGTTAAGGATGGTTCTCAGTTACCATGTGGGTGCTGGAGATTGAACCTGAGTCCTCTGCAAGAGCAGTTGGCGCTCTTAACCGCTAGGCCATCTCTCCAGCCCCAGGATATTATTTTTATGATTTATTAAGATACTTTCTTTTTTTTTTTTTTTTTTTTTTTTTTTTTGGTCTTTTCGGAGACAGGGTTCCTGTAGCCCAGCTGTCTGGAAACTCACTCTGTAGACCAGGCGTGCGGCTTGAACTCACAAAGATCGCCTGCCTCTGCCTCCCAAGTGCTAGGATTCAAGGCGTGCGCCACCCAACGCCGGCAAGATACTTTTCCATTTAGCATATAATAGCTACCTCCTTTGGATAATATTTATTTGTTTCTGAGATAGGAATATAAGGAATAAAGATTAGATTTGAAAAAGGTTAGAAAGAGCCTTTATTATCTCCCCATCCCCCCACCCACCTAGAATACCTGAAATCTTTATTGGTGACAGGAAAAGTGTCGATGGCAAAGGGCTTTACTGTTACCTCCCGAGCAGGCCCTTCACCATCTCTACCATCTGGAGCATTTGTTCCCATCAAGAATCTCCCACCTGGCAGCTGCACCATGCCAGGAGCCTGTGCATTTCCTGCAGAAAAGGAGAGTTGTAATGCATGCATACATATGCACATATACACAGAAGTGGTAATATGAAGATTTGATGTAGTACTCATATTATTATTAAAAGAAAAAAAATCACAGCCGGGTATGGTGGCGCACACCTTTAATCCCAGCACATGGGAGGCAGAGGCAGGCAGTCTCTGTGAATTCAAGGCCAGCTTGGTCCTACAGAGCAAGTTCCAGGACAGCTAGGGCTACATGCCAAAAGAAAGGAATCTTCAAAAAGACCAAAAAAAGGGGGAAAAAATAAAAAAAACAGGAAAAAAAAAAAGACAAAATCACACTCAGGACACTAGGTCAGGAGGATGGCTGTAAGTTAGGTCAGAGACCCGATTTCAAAAAAATACAGGAAGAAACAGGCTGGGTAGATGGCTCATTAGTTAAGGCACTTGTTGCTCTTTTTTTTTTTTTCTTTTAATTTTTTTATATTTATATTTTGTAAGTGTCATGAATGTATTGTCTGCATGCAGGTCTGTGCACCCGTGTCGTGCAATGCCGCGGAGGTCAGAAGAGGGTCTCGGATTCCCCTGGAACTGGAGTTCTCCTGGAATTGGAGTTACAGACGGTTCTTAGCCGCCATGTGGGCGCTGGGGATCGAACCCGGGTCCTCTGTAAGAGCGTCGGTGCTCTTAACCGCTAGGCTATCTCTCCAGCCCCGCACTTGTTGCTCTTGCAGAAGATGCGAGGTCAATTCTCGGCACCCACTCCAGGTAGCTCACAACCCCCTGTAACTCCAGCTCCACGGGATCTGACAGCCTCTTCTGACCTTTGAAGTGTGCATGCACATGAGAGCACACAAAACTAATAATAACAAAAATAGTTCTTTTTTGTCTTTTTGAGACAGGGGTCTCTCTGTAGCCCTATCTGTCCTGGAATTCACTATGTAGACCAGGCTGGCCTTGAACTTGAACACACAGAGATCTGCCTGCCTCTGCCTCCCAAGTGCTGGGATTACAGGTGGGCACCACTATGTCTGGCCATATATATATATGCATGCCTTTGGTACCAGCACTTGGGAGGCAGAGGCAGGCAGATCTCTGAGAGTTCAAGGCCAGCCCCTGGTCTATACAGTGCATTCCAGAACAGCTGGGGCTACAGAGAGACCCTGTTTCAAAAAAAAGACCAAAAAAAAAAAGTATAAAGGAATACATCTACCTTATAGGTGGTAATTGTGTGAATTAAAATAACATTACTGGGGCTGGAGAGATGGCCTAGCGGTTAAGGGCGCCGACTGCTCTTACAGAGGACCTGGGTTCGATCCCCAGCACCCACATGGTGGCTGACAACCGTCTTTAACTCCAGTTCCAGGGGAATCTGACACCCTCTTCTGACCTCCGCGGCACTGCATGACATGGGTGCACAAACATACATGCCGACAGTACATTCATACACGTAAAAAAAAAATTACTGGCTGGGTATGGTAGATATGCCTTTAATCTGAGCATTCCAGGAGCAGAGGTAGGAGGATCTCTGTAGTTCCAGGCCAGTTTGGTCTAACTAGAGAGTTCCAGGTCACCTAAAGCTATAGAATAAGACCCTATCTCAAAAAAAAAAAAAAAAAAAACAGATTAGTGAAGTCAGGAGGATCAGGAGTTCCAGGCAATCTTCTGCCTCACAGAAAATTTGAGGCCAGCCTGTGGGGATACTGTTCCAAATAAACAAATAAATAAATAAAGCAAATAAATGATAAATAAGCAAATAAATGTTGAGTATGTCTTAGGTATTTCTACATAACATTTATTTTATTTTAATTTTTTTTTGGTGTTTTCAAGACAGGGTCTCCTTGTGGCCCCAGCTGGCCTGGAACTCACTCTGTAGACCCGGCTGGCCTTGAATTTACAGAGATCCACCTGCCTCTGCCTCCCAAGTGCTGGGATTAAAGGCACATGCCACCACACTTGGCTAACCTCTTTGCCCAACTAAGTAAATCTGTTTTTATTTTTTCATTTAATTAATTAATTATCTTTTTTTGTCTTTTTGAGACAGGGTCTCCCTATAGCCCCAGCTGGCCTGGAACTCACTGTGTAGACCAAGCTGGCCTTGAACTCAGAGATCCACCTGCCTCTGCTTCCCCAGTGCTAGGATTAAAGGCGTGGGCCACCTTGCCTGGCTTAAAGATGGTTCTTAGCCACCATGTGTGTGCTGGGAATCGAATCTGGGTCCTCTGCAAGAGCAGTTGGTGCTCTTACCTGGTGAGCCATCTCCCCAGCCCCTGTTTTATTTATTTTTAAAGACTTATTTTACCATGTATGTATAAATGTTTACGTGCATGTATAGCTGTGCACCATGTACCCACCAAATGGGTACCCAGGCAGGCCAGACAAGGGTGTCAGATTCCTTAGATCTGGAGTTACAGACAGTTGTGAGCTGTCTGACATGGGTGCTAGGAACCAAACCCAAGTCCTCTGGAAGACTAGCAAGTACTCTTAACCACTGAGCCATCTTTCAAACCCCTGTATTCTTATTTATTTTCTATGTGTGTGTTTCTGTGTGTGTCTCTGTACACTTGTGAGGGAGTGTCATGTTCTCAAAGCCAGACGAGGGCATCAGAAGCACTGGTTCTGGAGTTACAGGCTCCAGTGTACAGCCACTGTGGATGCTGGGAGCCGACCTCTGATTCTCCGGAAGTGCAGCATCTGCTCCTAACTGCTGAGCCATCTCTCCAGCCCCTTCCCTCATTTTTTCTGTACAACCTTCCTGCCCTAGCTAGGTAAATTTAGAAATCATAAACTAAAACGCATTCAGGTTTTTACATTTACACAAATCCGTTCATGCGGTTTCTCCTGCCTCTACCCACCCCTTGCCAATTTTTTCCCCCTTTTTGAGACAGGGTCTCATACAGCCAAGGCTGGTCTGGAACTCATGTAGCTGAGAATGACCTAGTATTTCTGATCTTCCTCCCTCCCCCTCCTGAGTGCTGGAATTACAGGTGTTACCAGCATGCCCAGTTTGTATGGTATTAGGGCTGGAACTCAGGGCTTCATGTTAAGGGAGCACTCTACCGAGCCAGTCCCACAATTGTGACACAGGAATTTCACTGTTGTCCAAGCTGGTCAAGTCTCCAACTCCTTATTTCCTTTAGTTCAAAGGATCCTCCTGCCTCTGCCTCTCAAATGCTAAGGAATGTGCCACTGTGCCCTGACTTCAATTCTTTTTTTGTGTGTGTGGCACAGGGGATTGAACTCAGGGTCTCACAAATACTAGACAACTGAGATATAAATTTGATCATTTTCCTATTTATTTTCAGTCTTTTTTTTTTTTTTTTTTGGACCCCCCCCCCCAGTTGAACCTGGAAACTCACCACTGTAGACCAGGCTGGCTGGAATCACAGAGATCTGCCTGCCTTTGCCTCCTGAGTCTGGGATTAAAGGTGTAGCCACCACCATACTGATGTTTGTTTTTTTTTTTTTGAGACAGTTTCCAAGCTGGCCTGGAACTTACTGTGTAGTCAACCCGGCTGACCTGATCTCCTACAGCTCTGCCCTACCCAAGTGCTTGGGACTAAAGTGCATGACTTGCTCCATACATTGCAACACGGCATAATTTTTAGCTGACAAAAAAAATTTTTAAAATATGGTTTTAAGAGCTCAGGAAAGAGAGCCTAGCTAGCCTACCACAGTTTAAGAGTGCTTAGTCGTGTTCTTCAAGGATCAAGTTTATTCATAGCACCCATGTCACTCAGAACTACCTTTAACTTAAGGTCCATGGCTCTAACACCCTATATGGGGCTCATAACACTCTCATGGCCTTTGGCAGGCACCGCGCCATAAATATAACCTTAAAATCTTTAAAAAATACAAAACAAACGAAAATAGGACACACCCACACTAAGCTTAAATAAAATTTTAGCCCGGGCTGGGTTGGCGCACCGCCTTTGTCATCCTAGCATTGGGAGGCAGGCAGGCGGATCTTTGTGCGTTCAAGGCCAGCCTTGTTCTACAAAGTGCGTCCCAGGACCGCTGGGCTACAGGGAGACCCTGCTCAAAAGACCAAAAAAAAAAAAAAAAAATTTTAGATGTGGTGACTCCCCTGTAACTTTATCTCTTGGGAGGCTAAGGTAGAAAGAAGTATCAGGAGTTTGAGCACAGCCTAGGCTACACAGTGAGGCCCTGTTTCAAATAAAACCAAACAAAAAATAAATAAACCAGTATTTGGGGAGGGTGTGGCAGGATCACAAGTTCAAGGGTAATCTGGGCCATCTAGCCAAGATCTGGTATCAAAACCAACCAACTAAAGAAAACACCCAAAATGGGGCTGGCCATGTGACTCAGTAGTGTGTTTGCTTAGCATGACTGACACCCTGGGCTGGATTCCCCAGTACCGAATAAACCACGCATAGTGGCCCATGCCTATGACCCCAGCAGTACAGAGCTGGGGGCAGGAAGATCAGGAGCTCAAGGTCATCTTCTACACCGCCAGCTTCCACTACTGCCTGGGCTAGAGACTGTCTCAAAATATAAAAAGGAGCTGGGCCGGGTCTGGTGGTGCATGCCTTTAATCCCAGCACTTGGGAGGCAGAGGCAGGCAGATCTCTGTGAGTTCAAGGCCAGCCTGGTCTACAGAGTGAGTTCCAGGCCAGCTGGGGCTACAGGGAGACCCTGTTTCAAAAATACCAATCAATCAATCAATCAATCAATCAATCAATCAATATAAAGAAATATAAAAGGAGCTGGAGAGAGAGCTCCCTGTTAAGAGCTCTGTGCTCCCAGGACTCACATCAACTGCCTGTAATCCTATAATCCCTGTTGCAGGGGATCCAGGGCCTTTACAGGAACTCATGTATATACATGCAATAAGTATTTTAAAAACATACTTTGAGATAATAAAAGGTACATCTGAACTGACGCTATATTGGGTACTGTTAACTGCCTAAGTGGGAAATGGCATGGAATTTTTGTACGTGTGACCATGTAAACTGAGTGGTCAAGCCGAATTTCCACGATTAAAATCTGTCAAACCCGGCGTGGTGGCGCACACCTTTAATCCCAGCAGAGGCAAGCAGCTCTCTCTGTCAGTTTACATAGAGTTCCAGGCCAGCTGGGGCTACAGGGAGACTCTGTCTCAAAACCACCAAAAAAAAAAGGCATCTTTCACACCTGGGGTTCACCAGCTCAGGAAGAGTAAGCGGGATAGGGCAGTGTGGCCTGTAATCCCAGCACCTGAGTCACGACTGCCATGAGGTCGTGGGCAGCTTGGACTACACAGCACCTGTGGGCTACCCCACGGAGCTCCTGCAGCGAAACCGACCCGAGGCAGGTGCTCGGGACGCGGGGTAAAAGGCCGCCACACTGACCTCGCGGCAGCCCGGGGCCGGACAGGAGCCACAACAGCGGTAGGAGCAGGAACCAGGCAACCATACCTAAGAGCCGCGGGAGCACTACGCTGCGCGCATGCGCCTAGCCCAACCAGGAAGCAGTACGCATGCGTGAGGGCCTCCCGGCCCCCTCCCCCTCCCCCTCCCAGCCTGCTGCCACAGGCACGCACGCGCACTTGAGGCCCAGTGGCAGAGGGGGAGCTCCTTGGAGCCAGGGCCCAGGATGGACAGTGGAGTGGAGGGCCTTTGCGCTTTGTTCCAACTTTTTTGTCTCTTAGAGACAGGGTTCCCCCGCAGCCCCTGCTGTCCTCTAACTATGTACACGAGTCTGGCTGCCTCTGCCTCCTGAGTGCTGAGATTAAAGGGGTGCGCCACACAATGCCCATTTTATGCTCGACTTTTATTTACTTTCCATGTGTATGAATGTACTGTCTGCATGTAGGTCTGTGCACCCGTGTCGTGCAATGCCGCGGAGGTCAGAAGAGGGTGTCAGATTCCCCTGGAACTGGAGTTACAGACCGTTCTCAGCCGCCATATGGGGGTGCTGGGGATCAAACCCGGGTCCTCTGCAAGAGCAGTGGGTGTTCTTTACCGCTAGGCCATCTCTCCAGACCCTTGCTCTGACTTTTTACTTTTTTGTCTCCCTGTAGCCCCAGCTGTCCTGGAACTCACTTTGTAGACCAAAGATCCGCCTGCTTCTGTCTCCCAGGTGCTAGGATTAAAGGAGTGTGCCACCACGCCCGGCTGCTCACTTTTTAAATTTTTTTTTTTTAAGTTTTATTTATTTATTTCTGTGTATGAGTGTACTGTCTGCATGTAGGTTTGTGCACCCGTGTCGTGCAATGCCGCGGAGGTCAGAAGAGGGTCTCGGATTCCCCTGGAGCTGGAGTTCTCCTGGAATAGGAGTTTCAGACGGCTCTCGGCCGCCATGTGGGTGCTGGGGATCGAACCCGGGTCCTCTGTAAGAGCGGTCGGCGCTCTTAACCGCTAGGCCATCTCTCCAGCCCCGGCTGCTCACTTTTTAAAAAGATGGCTCTGCATGTCTCTGTCTGGAAAAGGAAGTTGGATCACATGAAATTAAATATTAACTCCAGTTCCAGGGGAACGGACACTGTCCTCTGAGAGTACTGCATGACATGGGTGCATTAACACACACATAAAAAAATTTATACATCAAATGTATGCATACCCTCAAGAAACAAAAAGGAATTGGGAGCTACAGATAGACGGTTGTGAGCCTCCCAAGATGGATGCTGGGAACTTAAGAATCCTCCCTGCAAGAGCTCTAAGAGCTCTTTTTAATAGTGGAACATCTCAGTTCCTTTCAGTTGCACTGTACAAAACAACCCATGACCAACTGGTGGTTTCAATTTTTTATTTCACTCACTGCAGAATACTGAGCACCACCCAAACACAAAGGTGTAAGCACTTCTAAGGAGTGGAGAAATTATCAAATGTGAAAAACAAACACATGGAAACCAGGATAGTAGTTTGGGAGAGAAGATAATACAAGAAGGTTTATAACCCACATTCTGCCAAAGCCTAAGTGCACAGGCTTGAACACAGCCAAGGGAGCTTTCTGTCTCCTGCCGTCCTTTTGGCAGTTCACTGGCGGCCGTTCCTCAGCCTCTAGTTCACACTCATGGCTTTGTAGTGTTGGGTTTCAGACTTGTGGTCTGCTACCCCAGCCTCCAAGTGAAGCCTGGGATTTTAACCACTTTAAGCAGAGATAAGTGTGTAAGATCCATTAATTTTTCATAAGTATTTATTAGAGATGCTTTTGAAAACATAAATTACCCAATTTTGATTTACATTAGCATAAAACTTAAATGTTTAACAGGGAACTACTAAAAAAATTGTTATTTTTCTTTTGAGACAGGCTCTCATGTAGTCCAAGTTGCCTTCAAACTTCATCTTCCTGACTTTACTTCCCAAATGCTGGGATTACAGACATGCACTGCCGTACCCAGCTTAGGAAAGTTAAACCATCACAATTTTTCAAGAGCAGTTAAGGAACAAGGCAGACAACATGCTCATCTCAACAGGTAATTATCACTGTGGCTAAGACATCTTATTCAGTGGGTAAAAACGGCCTACTAATGTGTGTGTACACAGTGTAATAAAAAATACTGTAATTATGATTTTACAGTATTGTAATTTGAATAGTGCCAAGTGTTTTCTCCTTTCTTCAGATGGGAAAATCCTTTGAAAATCACTTGAAGCCTGGTCAAAAATAACCATCCCCCCACCCCCACCCCGATCATTCTGTCGCCTTCCAGACTGAGATACAAGGAAAGTTCAGCCTTTCAGAGAGGACATTCCAGCTCTCATGATCTCATCTACCAGGAGTATGTTGGTGGCAATCACAGTGCTGTAGGCAGGGGAAAAAAAAAAAATCAGATGTCTCACACTTAAGCAACTCCAATGGCATGTTCCCACTAAATCATCACCCCCACAAGGGCTATTTTAGTTTTCCCAAACTTACCAGGAATGAAGAAGCTGTTTCTTCACGCAATAGTTATCCCATATGCCTACTTCTGCTGCTACCATTGGCTCACCTGAAAATCATCACATCTTAAAAACACATGCCATCAGACACTGTCCACGAGAAAATACAGTCTATGGTATGAACAAAACTACCGATTCTGGCTAGAACAGAAATAAAGACCAATTAAAAGTCTTGATTTTTGTGACAGGGTCTTATAATCCAGGCTCACATCAAGTTTGCAATCCCACTCTCAGCTCTGCTGGGATTACAGGTTCCACTAACCACCCTGAGCTCAGGATCTTCAAAATATAAAGCAGCAGTCTGTGCTTCCTTCATATAGTTAACTGTGAGTCCTCCCATTAGTGCACCTAGACAAAGTATCTGTGATGAGTGCCCAATCTCTACTGTTTTGGACAAATTGCTATTTACCTTCATTAAAGAACTGTACTTGAGGGGCTGGAAAGATGGCTTTTTCCAGAAGACCCTGGTTCAATTCCCACCACCACATGGTAGCAAACAACCGTCCATTACCCCAGTTCCAGGGGATCTGACATCCTCTTCTAACCCCCATGGGAATTGCATGACACAGGTACACTTATGTACATGCAGGAAACACACTCATACCCATTAAAAAAAAAGGGGGGGGGAATTATTTCAAGACTAGTCCACAAATCAAAGCATCTAATCCACACATGAATCTATCTACCCCCTGTTCAGTACAGCTGGGTACAGCAACCCAGAATCCAGGGCTCTCGACAAGCACTGGTACCAACAAGTGAGCAGCACAAGACCTTTTGTCACTTGTACCTTTCGGCTCTACCTCACCTCCATCACCTGCTTCTACCCACAAACAGGTGCATTCTCACCTGTGTTCAAATCCACACCGACAAGCTGACCAGATTCTGAATGTTCAGCTTGAACTTTAACCAATGTTTCCTGAAGGTCAAAACCGGAGTTCTGTGCAAGAACCTAAAGTGAACAAATTATTGAAAAGATACAAAAAGAATCGAGATTCAAGTCTATAATAAATGAACAGTACTTCCAATTACTTTAAAAATATTTTATGCCAGGCGTGGTGGTGCATGCCTTTAATCCTAGCACTTGGGAGGCAGAAGCAGGCGGATCTTTGTGAGTTCAAGGCCAGCCTGGTCTATAGAGTGAGTTCCAGGACAGCTGGGGCTACAGGGAGACCCTGTCTCGAAAAAAAAACAAACAAACAAAAATTTTATTTGTTTTTATTTCTTGTGTATGAGTGTATTGCCTATATGTAAATGCACTCATGTTGCACAATGCCCATAGAGGTCAGAAGGTATTGGATGCTCTTAACCACTGAGCCATCTCTTCAGCCCCTGCAATTACTTTTTAAAAGGTTACCTGAGGGGCCAGGCGTGGTGGCTCACGCCTTTAATCCTAGCACTTGGGAGGCAAAGGCAGGCGGATCTTTGTAAGTTCAAGGCCAGCCTGGTCTACAGAGTGAGTTCCAGGACAGCTGGGACTACATGGAGACCCTGTCTCGAAAAAACAAAAACAAAACAAAACAAAAAAGATAGATGGCTCAGCAGTTAAGAACATTTTCTGTTCTTCTAGAAGATCAGAGTTTGGTTCCCAGCACCCACATGTTGGCCCATGACTCCAGTTCCAAGGGACCCAATAACCGCCTCCTGGCCTCTATACGGGCATTACATGAATGTGGTGCACTTATACACAAATGCGGACAAAACACTCATACACCTAAAATAATAAACCTTTGTTGAGTATAGAATAGAGACTGACAGTGTCCATTAGTTTAAAACAGCAAAAAGCAGAGTACACCCAAGAATAAATAACTCATATTTCAGGTTGGTTCTGTTGTTTTGAAACAGAGTCTTACAGTAGCCCTGGCTGGCCAGGAACTCAGAGAACCACCATCTGCCTCCTGGGTGCTGGGATTAAATGAATGTGCCACCAAGCCTGAGCAAGTGGTATTTTTTTTTTCTTTTTGACACAAGGTATTGCTATGTAGCTTAGAAAAGTCTCAAAGTCAAGGACCCTTGCTGCTCTCTCCTTTCCAGGGCTGGGGAAGGTGCTACCATGTCTAGATGAAAATATTCCTAAAATAGCAATCTACTGCCATCTGAAATGTCAAAGCCAATCAAGCCTCCAGAAAAAAAAAAATTTTTTTTTTGTCTTTTTGAGACAAGGTTTCCCTGTAGCTCCAGCTGTCCTGGAACTCACTCTGTAGACCAGGCTGGCCTTGAACTCACAGAGATCTGCTGGCCTCTGCCTCCCAAGTGCTAGGATTAAAAGCGTGCGCCACCACGCCCGGCTCAGAAGTTTTACAACGATAGGAAGATAACTCTAGAGTGAGCCCCTTGCTTCCCCACCCCAACAACACTTAATTAAAAATAAGGTTTAGTCAGGCGTGCTGGCCACGCCTTTAATCCTAGCGCTCAGGAGGCAGAGGCAGGCGGATCTTTGTGAGTTCAAGGCCAGCCTGGTCTACAGAGTGAGTTCCAGGAAAGCTGGGACTACAGGGAGACCCTGTCTTGAAAAGATGGAAAAAAAAAAGTTCAACAGGGCATGCTGGCACACACCTATCAAGGCCAGCCTAGTTTACACTTCAAGTTCCAGGCCAGCTGGGACTATAGTTAGACCTTGTCTCAAACACCCTGACACCAAATGGTTCAAACTAACATTTATGCTTGACATTAGCTAAAAGACAATGAAAACTAACATTTAAGTAGCCACACCTTGGGAATAATGAGCAAGGCATCTGCAAACGCCTGGACTCCAAGCTGCGCCCTGCCCTTCACACTGGGCTTGTATTTAATCAGGGCTTCTGCCATGGCCACTTCTACTGCACCAGCACCTGGGACAACACAACCTATTGGGCAGGGGAAAGAGAAATGCTAGTTACAGAGAAAATCAAACAAAAAGAAACACACAAACACAAACAGAACCTACAAAACTGATTATAAGGGGAAAATATAGAAATTAAACAAAATTCACTACACCCCAGTTAACCAGTGTACCTGTTTTTGCTGTACTTGGGTGGGGATGGAACTGTGGGTCTCACATATGTTGAGTAGGTGCTGTACCACCAGGCAATGCCAAAATATAAGCAAGTAACATCAAAGAGCAGAACAATGGCACCCAACTAGTAACTGGTAGCTCTTGGGAATGATCAGTATTGGCTCACTCATTTGTACTCACTTTTAATAATGATATACCAATAGAAACTAGCATATCATTAGTCATTTAAAAGGAAGACTTTACTTTTGCATGGTGTCTGGCTGTGCAAATTATTGATTAAAAAAACACAGTATTCAGCCATGCCTTTTAGACTAGCAATAAAAACACAACTTAAACACAGTGTGGTTCTTACCGTCATCAATAGCATTTTTGACAGCTCTCAAGCCATCTCTTATTGCATCCTTGATTTGAGTCAGTGTGTGCTTATTTGGTCCTTTGACCAGTAATGTGACAGAACGTGGATTGTTACATTTCTCAATAAAGGTGAACTTCTCTTCTCCCTATGTGTAGAAGAGATATTATGTTTTCTTCTTTTTTTTTTTTTTTTGCGACAGGGTCTCCCTATAGCCCCAGCTGGCCTGGAACTCTCACTCTGTAGACCAGGCTGGCCTTGAACTCACAGAGAATCTCACCGCCTCTGCCGCCAAAGTGCTTTGGGTTAAAGGTGTGCACCACCCATGCCTGACTTAATCTTCACTGATGTTATGTAGCGGCCATGGGGGTGCTAGGAATCAAACTTGGGTCTTGGCTGCAGACAGTCGGCACTCTTGAACCACTCGGAGCCATTCGCTCAGCCAAGAGATTACTATTTTAAAAGACGGTTGTCTGTCGCAGGCTAGGTGTACATGCCTTTTTAATCCCAGCATTTGAAGGTAATAGAATTTCAGAGCTCACAGCGCCAGCCAAAGGCTACAGAGTGAGACCTGTCACCAACCACACCAAAAAAATCAACGACCAGTTACCTTCAGGAAGAAAACAGTACTTACCAGTGTATATTCATATACAAGCCCTGCGTGTCCCAGACAATCAGGATTCAGGTCATCAAAGGAATTCAGAGCTACCCCACCACAAGCAAGAGTCAGCCTGCAACATAAAACCAATGTTATCAGTGATATTCAAGACGAATGACTTAGAAGACCATTTTCAGAACTATATGCTCAAGCAGTTTTTTAATTAAAAAAAAAAAAAAAAAAAAAGCATTTATGGGTTAGAGAGATGGCTCAGTGGTTAAGACCACTGAATGCTCTTGCAGAGGACCTGGGTTTGATTCCCCAGGTGCAGTTGCGCATGCCTTTAATCCCAGCAATCAGGAGGCAGAGATGGGCGGATCTCTGTGAGTTCCAGGCCAGCCTGGTCTACAGAGTGAGTTCCAGGCCAGCTGGGGCTATATGGGAGACCCTGTCTCAAAAAAAAAAAAAAAAAAAAAAAAAAAAAAAAAGGCCAGCCTGGTCTTACATAGCAAGCTCTAGGCAGCCTGTCACTAATAAAACCCCCAACCTCAAAAAAAAAAAAAAAAAAAAAAATTATTCATGTTTACATGCTCACATGTGTGCAAATGCCCACAACATCCAGAAAAGGGCATAGGATCCCTTTTAGTTGGAGTCACGGTTGTATGTCATCCAACATGGGTGTTGGAAACTGAACTCTGGACCTCTGAAACCCCAGCAAACTCTCTTAACCAAATCATCTCTCCAGCCCCTCAAAGTATAACCTACCCTAAACCTCTTCATTTACAATGACCCAGCTGGAAGGTGTTTTTTAAATTTTTATTTATTTTTTATTTGTATGAGTGCACTGCCGGCATGTAGCTAAAGATGGTCCTTAGCCACCATGTGGGTGCTGGGAATTGAACACGGGTCCTCAAGAGCATTCAGTGCTCTTAACTGCTGAGCCATCTCTCCAGCCCCTGGAAAGTGCCCTTTTAACCCTCCATTTAAACCTCCCCACCAATGCCAACAAGACTGCTTCATTAAGAAACCATAAAATTGGGGCTGGAGAGATGGCCTAGTGGTTAAGAGTGCTGACTGCTCTTGCAGAGGACCCGGGTTTGATCCCTAGCACCCACGTGGTGGCTGAGAACAGTCTTTGACTCCATTCCCAGGGGAATCTGACACCCTCTTCTGACCTCCGCAGCACTGCACGACTCGGGTGCAGAGACCTACATGCAGAAAGTACATTCATACACATTAAAAAAAAAAAAAGCACTGGGCTGGAGAGATGACCTAGTGGTTAAGAGCACCGACCACTCTCGCTGGGCGTGGTGGCGCACGCCTTTAATCCTAGCACTTGGGAGGCAGAGGCAGGCGGATCTTTGTGAGTTCAAGGCCAGCCTGGTCTACAGAGCGAGTTCCAGGACAGCTGGGGCTACAGGGAGATCCTGTCTCGAAAAAGACAAAAAAAAAAGAGCGCCGACCACTCTTGCAGAGGACCCCGGTTCGATCCCCAGCACCCACATGGCAGCCGAGAACCATCCAAAACTCCAACTCCAGGAGAACTCCAGTTCCAGGGGAATCCGACACCCTCTTCTGACCTCCGTGGCATTGCACGACACGGGTGCACAAACCTGCATGCAGACAGAACATTCATACACATAGAGAAATAAATGAAACTAAAAAAAAAAAAAAAAGCACTGGCCATTCTTGCAGAGGACCCAGGTTCAGTTCTCAGTACCCATGTGGTAGCTCACAACTGCCTATAACTCCAACTCCAGGGAATCCAGTGCCCTCTTCTGGCCTTAAGGTCACTGCATGCACGTAGTATACTTACATGCAGTCAAAACACTCATACACATTAAAGAAATTAACTTTTTTTTTTTTTTAATGTGGAACTAGAGTTAAAGACAGTTCACAGCCACCATGTGGGTGCTGGGAATCAAACTCAGGTCCTCTAGAAGAGCAGTCGGCACTGTTAACCACTGAGCCACCTCTCCAGCCCCAATAATTTTTTTTTTTTTTGTCTTTTCAAGACAGGGTCTCCCTGTAGCCAGATCTGCCTGCCTCTGCCTCCCAAGTGCTAGGATTAAAGGCATGTGCCACCATGCCCAGCTTAGAAATTAAAACAGAGATCCTGGAGTGCTGAGATTAAAGGTGTGTTCCACTACTCCCAGCTTTAGTTTTGTTTTTTTTAATTTTTATTTATTTCGGTATGTGTATGAATGTACTGTCTGCATGCAGGTGTGCACCCGTGTCGTGCAATGCTGCAGAGGTCAGAAGAGGGTCTCGGATTCCCCTGGAACTGGAGTTCGCCTGGAATTGGAGTTTCAGACGGTTCTCAGCCACCATGTGGGTGCTGGGGATTGAACCCGGGTCCTCTGTAAGAGCGGTCGGCGCTCTTAACTGCTAGGCCATCTCTCCAGCCCCCCAGCTTTAGTTTTTATGTGTAGGAATATTTTGTTTGCATGTAATATAAGTGTACCATGTTGAGTGCAGTGCCCAGTGGCCAGAAGAGGGCACCGGATTCCCTGAAAGTAGTTATAGACAGTTGTTAGCTCCATTTGGGTGATGAGAGCTAAACCCAGATTCTTTTCAAGAGCACCCAGTGCTCTTAAGTACTGAGCCACCTCTCTAGACCCTTAAAATGATGCCCTTGAACTTTTGATCCTCTTGCCCCCTTTCTCAAGTGCTAGGATTACATGTGTGTAGACATATCTGACAACTATCTTCCTGATCAGGAAAAAGATACATGTATGTCATGGTTTACAAAAGTGTACAGCAATATTCACAAAATTATGTACAGCTATCAATCAGGGGGAAGCAGCCCACATGCCCACTGGCAGATGAACCATCAGGCAGCTTTGGAGCCTGAAGTGAACCATAACAGACATGACAGGCTGCTTACTGCTCCTGGGCTGCTCCACCCTCAACTCTGGAGGGTGGACTTTCTACTTTCAATTTCTCATCTGCTTAAAACAAACTGTTTGCTCTAAAAATCATGAAAAAAAAAAAATGTGTAAGATGCAGCATGCCCTGTGTATACTCAGACTGTGTAAGATGCAACATGCCCTGTGTATACTCAGACTATGTAAGATGCAACATGCCCTGTGTATACTCAGACTGTGTAAGATGCAACATGCCCTGTGTATATTCATAGACTGTGTAAGACGCAACATGCCCTGTGTATACTCAGACTGTGTAAGATGCAACATGCCCTGTGTACACTCAGACTGTGTAAGATGCAACATGCCTGTGTATATTCATAGACTGTGTAAGATGCAACATGCTGTGTATACTCATAGACTGTAAGATGCAACAGCCCTGTGTATACTCATAGACTGTAAGATGCAACATGCCCTGTGTATGCTCATAGATTGTGTTAAATGAACAGAGTGCAACTACTGTGGGAACAAGACTGCTGCTGTGGGACAGCGGACAACAGTGCCGTTAACAGTTTGAGTGTAGTTAAAACCACTAATCTGCACTTTAAAAATGGTTAAAATATTGGCTGGCAACAGATGTACACTCCTTAACACCAGTACTTTGGGGGTTGGGGTGCTCAGGCAGGAAGACTGCCGGCTCAAAGCTACCTTGGGCTATACAGTAAGGCTAAAATGGAAAACTCTATGGCCTGTGACATGGCTTAACAGCTAAGAGCACATGGATACATGTCTGACAATCTGAGTCTGATCCCTGGGACCCACATGATGGAAGGAGAGAATGGACTCCTCCAAGTTGTCCTCTGATCTGTATCCAAATGCTGTGTCATGTGCAAGCCATTACTCACACACATTAATATTTTACTGTAATATAAAGTTAAGAAATGTGTAATCTGATTCAAAGGATTTTATTTTGAGACAGGGTCTTCCAAATGCCAGAATTTAATGAAACTCATTATTTTGCTTTCTTTTAATAAAGAAAATTCAGCAGAAGCAAAAGACCCTAACTCACCTGCAAAATAAGAAAAACTCACTTTCTTAGATTATTTGCCATACCTCTCCATATTTCTCCTCTTCGCTCTACGCAGAGCCACTATGCCTTCTTTAGCAAGGGCATCTAAGGAAAAGGGGTCAATTCCCTGTAATAAAAACAAAGATGAGAGATGGCTCAGTGGGCAAAGGTACTTACTAGCCATGCCTGATGACCTGAGTTCAATCCGAAGGACCCACATGGTAGAAAGAGTTATCCTCTGACTTCCACATATGCTCTATGAAATACATATATGTATGTATATACACACACACACATGCACAGAGAGTCAATAAAGGTAATAAACAAAATAAAGCTGAGCATGGTGGCACATGCCTTTAATTCCAGTACTCGGGAGGCAGAGAAAGCCAGCACCCACATGCAGCCAACAACCACTCATTAACTCCAGTTCCAAGGGATCCAATGCCTTTTGGCCTCAGTGGGCACAGGACGCACAGGTGCACTTACATACTTACATACATACAGGCAAAACATTCATACACATAAAAAAAATACTAGTTATAATTTCTAATTCTCACCTTTTGATTAATAACAACGAATCCTTTATCTGAATCACCACAGACTTTCTTCTTTAATTCTACTATTTTTTTAACTCTGTCTTCAATGAATTTTCGTTCCGCTTTTACTAGTTTTTCTCTTTCTTCTGCACTCTTGTAAAAAAACCCAGAATTCACTTCTCTATTTAAAAAAGTCACAGAAAGGGGGCTATTTATTTATGTCTTTTTAAACAGGGTCTCCCTGTAGCCCCAGCTGGTCTGGAACTCACAGAGATCTGCCTGTTTCTGCCTCCTGAGTGCTGGGCTCATGTTTATTTTTTATGGTAGGGAGGAGGCTGAACAGGCTGGCATTCTAAGGCAAATGCTCTACAGTGAGCTATAACCCCAGCATGCATGTTTCTGAGAAGACAGCAACCCGGAAAACTGAATAGATCTTATGACTTCTTACAAGTTACTGAACTTCCTTCCATTCTGCCTCACAGGCAATACTGTCCTCCCTCTGAAAGGGCTATAAACTCACGTTTTCTCATATTCTAAGGACACGTTGCATGTGAGGATGTATGCATTTTCTACTCTTTTCTTCATATCAGGATGCCGTGCTCCATGATCCAAAACCAGCCCTTTGATTAAGCTATAAAATAGGAAAACACATCACTACTTATTTCCAGATGGAATACACACATGACTGAAACGGGAAAAACTGCTATACTGATTCACTTACCTTGTATCAGTTTCAGACTTATGCTTCATCTCCATGATTTCAACCATGAAGAGGTCGATGGGCTCATCTTTTTTCTTAATGGCCAAAATGGAATCTACTACAGCCTATAAGAGGATAACCAGTAGATAGGACTTGCAGAAGTCAAAACACTTCTACTATCCTCCAAGTAAACTTAAAAGGCTAAGTCATTTATCTCTAAATTTCACCAATTGCTTAAGGAATTATAGACACTCCTCCTATTTATTAGAAATCCCAATAACATGCTGGGCATAGATGGTGGGCACAAGCCTCTAATCCCAGCAATTTGGAGGGGAGGCAAGAGGAGTGGGAAGCAGCCACCCCCTCTTCCCCTCCACAGGGATGACTACAGTGTATATTTAACATATTGAGAACTAGTAGAGGAATTTCAAGGTTCCCAAAACAAAGAAATGTAAGTGTTCAAGGAAAGAGAAGTCAATTAGCCTGGTTTGATCATTACATGCATCAAACTATCAGTTTCTACAAAATGTGCAGAATTTAAAAATTCTGGTAAGTGAAGTTTTCCAATCACTAGTCTCTACTTTATAATCCTCAAGTTCCAATTATGCCTCCTCTATTACTTGGTCAGGGAATCATTTTATTTTTTTTTGAGACAGGGTACCCCTTTAGTCCCAGCTGACCTGGAGCTCGACCTATAGATGTGGCTAGCCTTGAACTCACAGAGATCTGCCTGCCTCTGCATGCGCCACCATGCCTGGTGGGAATCATTTTAAATTTCCCATTTCATGTTTTAGAAAAAAAGAACCACTTGTTTCTTGCAGTGTGCCCATGAAGACCTTATGTGTGAACTACTAAGAGCACTGATGTTTCTACTATCAAAGTCTTTCTGTGAGGATTGTACCACACACACATAAACAAGGTGAATGCATACCTCTGTTAAGACATCTGCAAGCTCAGCATGAACTTTAGTTCGTAGAGATGTTCTGGCCACATCAATAAGTGTTTCTCTGTCCATCTCTCTGCTTACTTTAATTTGTTCCAAAAACTGGAGGGCCTTTTCCTTTGCAGCTTCAAAACCTTCGGTTATTATTCTGGGATGAAGACCCTATAATAAAAACACAAAAAAACCAATTCCAACACTTGCCCCTTCAATTAGATGTAATCATAATTCACCAACATTCCAGAACTTGAGGGATACTCTGGATTATTTGTATTCTTTTACCAAATCAAGGTAACATGATGTGTTCATTTTCTGAATACATTTAAAAGGACAGTATTCCTTTCAATGCAGAGGAAATGAACAGACTTTATTCTAGCACAGAGTCAAGGCCAAGAGAACTATAAAGCACGCTTGGGTGTTCACTGTGCAAACCAAATATGGAAAACCTAAACTGGTCCCTAAAAATCTGCAGTCAGTTTAAGCATTTCATCTCCACTACAGGTAATCTGAAACTAACTCACAGCATTTAGGAATACATTTATACAGTCAGTGGCACAGGATCTCAGATTCAGGCACCCTGACCTTATGTTCTATGGGGTGTCCTCAGCTATTAAATGTCAATTTGTACCAAAAGCCACCAACATTCCTTGCACACAGTATACCACAGAAACAAGAACCACCAAGTACCTCAGAGATGTAGAGGTCCGCCTGTTTCAGCAGCTCCCCAATAATAAGGACATTGGAAGTGGTACCATCACCAGTTATGTCATCCTGGGCTGTGGCCACTTTTGCTATTAAGGAGGCTGTTGGGTGTTGAATTTGCTGAAAGTAGAACAAAAATTACTTAAATGATTTAAAATATATCTCAGGTGAAATGTATGATAGGCTTTTTTTTTTGGAGGGGAGTGGTGTTTTTTCTCCAATTTTTTTTTTTTTTTTTTTTTTTTTTTTTTGTTTTGTTTTTATTTTAATGGTTTGCCGGTGTTCGGAGAACGGGTCTCTCAATTGTACCCGACTCCTTCCAGCTCGTCACTGAACATGCAATCCGTAGTGGATAACCAGGGCTACGGTCCTGGAGAGCTACATACAGAGCTGCCTTGCCTACATGCATGTCCCAAAGTGCTAGGCAGGGAATTCTTTCGTATAGTGCGTTGCCATACTTGACCTTGTTTAGCAATTTTTGGCTTTATCTGCTCTAGACTGAAATTCTTAAGCATTTTTTTCGAAACTGGCATGTAATGGTTGTGGCGACTGTAAGCGGGTTCGTGTTCGATTTTTTGGATACGGGTTTATGTGCATTTGTACAAGACCTGTCCGAGGAGTCGCGGCTGCGTAGTGGCTGCCGACAACATGCACTGTTAACTCACTACCGTGCGAGACCTAGTGGGAGGTCATGGGAGGCGAGGCAAGATCTTTGTCGTTTTCAACGCGCTAGGGCCCATGGGTCTATGGCTATAGTTAGGCTCTCTCAAGGCAGTTCGATCAATATTAGAGTGTAGAGACTCCTGTCATCCAAATAATAACAAAAAATAAAAAGAAGAAGATTGGAGAGAAAGACACACACTGAAGGGAGGAGCGCCCTGCACGAAAAGAGAAGCCTAGTCTAGCATTATACCTACCTGAGTACATATTTATAAATACGTTTTAAGTAATTTTTGTTATAAGCTTTTCAGCAAATTACACCCAACAGCCTCCTTAATAGCAAAAGAGCCACAGCCCAGGATACATAACTGGTGATGGTACCACTTCCAATGTCCTTATTATTGGGGAGCTGCTGAAAACAGGCGGACCTCTACATCTCTGAGGTACTTGGTGGTTCTTGTTTCTCTGTGGTATACTGTGTGCAAGGAATGTTGGTGGCTTTTGGTACAAATTGACATTTAATAGCTGAGGACACCCCATAGAACATAAGGTCAGGGTGCCTGAATCTGAGATCCTGTGCCACTGACTGTATAAATGTATTCCTAAATGCTGTGAGTTAGTTTCAGATTACCTGTAGTGGAGATGAAATGCTTAAACTGACTGCAGATTTTTAGGGACCAGTTTAGGTTTTCCATATTTGGTTTGCACAGTGAACACCCAAGCGTGCTTTATAGTTCTCTTGGCCTTGACTCTGTGCTAAAATAAAGTCTGTTATGGTCCTCTGCATTGAAAGGAAACTGTAGTTCTTAAATGTATCAGAAAATGAACACATCATGTTACCTTGATTTGGTAAAAGAATACAAATAATCCAGAGTATCCCTCAAGTTCTGGAATGTTGGTGAATTATGATTACATCTAATTGAAGGGGCAAGTGTTGGAATTGGTTTTTTTGTGTTTTTTATTATGAGAGTCTTCATCCCAGAATAATAACCGAAGTGTTTGAAGCTGCAAAGGAAAAGGCCTCTCAGTTTTTGGAACAAATTAAAGTAAGCAGAGAGATGGACAGAGAAACACTTATTGATGTGGCCAGAACATCTCTACGAACTAAAGTTCATGCTGAGCTTGCAGATTCTTAACAGAGGTATGCATTCACCTTGTTTATGTGTGTGTGGTACAATCCTCACAGAAAGACTTTGATAGTAGAAACATCAGTGCTCTTATTAGTTCACACATAAGGTCTTCAGGGGCACACTGACGAAAGAAACAGTGGTTTCTTTTTTTCTAAACGAATATGGGAAATTATAAAATGATTCCCACCAGGCATGGTGGCGCATGCAGAGGCAGGCAGATCTCTGTGAGTTCAAGGCTAGCCACATCTATAGGTTCGACAAGCTCCAGGTCAGCTGGGACGTAACAGGGGTACCCTGTCTCAAAAAAAAATAAATATTGACTCCTCGACCAATAATAGACGGAGGCTATAATTGGAACTTGAGGATTATAAAGTAGAGACTAGTGATTGGAAAACTTCACTTACCAGAATTTTAAATCCTGCACATTTTGTAGAAACTGATAGTTTGTGCATGTAATGATCAAACCAGGCTAATTGACTTCTCTTTCCTTGAACACTTACATTTCTTTGTTTTGGGAACCTTGAAATTCCTCACACAGTTCTCAATATGTTAAATATACACTGTAGTCATCCCTGTGGAGGGGAAGAGGGGGTGGCTTGCTTCCCACTCCTCGCCTGCCTCCTCCTAACATGTGCTGGGATTAGAGGCTTGTGCCCACCATCTATGCCCAGCATGTATTAGGTGGGATTTCTAATAAATAGGAGGAGTGCTATAATCCTTAAGCAATTGGTGAAATTTAGAGATAAATGACTTAGCCTTTTAAGTTTACTTGGAGGTAAGTAGAAGTGTTTTGACTTCTGCAAGTCCTATCTACTGTTATCCTCTTATAGGCTGTAGTAGATTCCATTTTGGCCATTAAGAAAAAAAGAGTGAGCCATGACTCTTCATGGTTGAAATCATGGATGAAGCATAAGTCTGAAACTGATACAAGGTAAGTGAATCAGTATAGCAGTTTTTCCCGTTTCAGTCATGTGTGTATTCCATCTGGAAATAAGTAGTGATGTGTTTTCCTATTTTATAGCTTAATCAAAGGGCTGGTTTTGGATCATGGAGCACCGGCATCCTGATATGAAGAAAAGAGTAGAAAATGCATACATCCTCACATGCAACGTGTCCTTAGAATATGAGAAAACGTGAGTTTATAGCCCTTTCAGAGGGAGGACAGTATTGCCTGTGAGGCAGAATGGAAGGAAGTTCAGTAACTTGTAAGAAGTCATAAGATCTATTCAGTTTTCCGGGTTGCTGTCTTCTCAGAAACATGCATGCTGGGGTTATAGCTCACTGTAGAGCATTTGCCTTAGAATGCCAGCCTGTTCAGCCTCCTCCCTACCATAAAAAATAAACATGAGCCCAGCACTCAGGATGCAGAAACAGCAGATTCTGTGAGTTCCAGACCAGCTGGGGCTACAAAGGAAGACCTGTTTAAAAAGACATAAATAAATAGCCCCCTTTCTGTGACTTTTTTAAATAGAGAAGTGAATTCTGGGTTTTTTTACAAGAGTGCAGAAGAAAGAGAAAAACTAGTAAAAGCGGAACGAAAATTCATTGAAGACAGAGTTAAAAAAAATAGTAGAATTAAAGAAGAAAGTCTGTGGTGATTCAGATAAAGGATTCGTTGTTATTAATCAAAAGGTGAGAATTAGAAATTATAACTAGTATTTTTTTTATGTGTATGAATTGTTTGCCTGTATGTATGTAAGTATGTAAGTGCAACCTGTGCGTCCTGTGCCCACTGAGGCCAAAAGGCATTGGATCCCTTGGAACTGGAGTTAATGAGTGGTTGTTGGCTGCATGTGGGTGCTGGCTTTCTCTGCCTCCCGAGTACTGGATTAAAGGCATGTTGCCACCATGCTCAGCTTTATTTTGTTTATTACCTTTATTGACTCTCTGTGCATGTGTGTGTGTACTTAATATAACATACATATATGTATTTCATAGAGCATATGTGGAAGTCAAAGGACATAACTCTTTCTACAATGTGGGTCCTTCGGATTGAACTCAGGTCATCAGGCATGGCTAGTAAGTACCGTCTCTTTGCCTCACTGAGCCATCTCTCATCTTTGTTTTTATTACAGGGAATTGACCCCTTTTCCTTAGATGCCCTTGCTAAAGAAGGCATAGTGGCTCTGCGTAGAGCGAAGAGGAGAAATATGGAGAGGTATGGCAAATAATCTAAGAAAGTGAGTTTTTCTTATTTTGCAGGTGAGTTAGGGTCTTTTGCTTCTGCTGAATTTTTTTCTTATTTAAAAGAAAAGGCAAAATAATAGAGTTTCTTAAATTCTGGCATTTGGAAGACCCTGTCTCAAAATAAAATCCTTTGAATCAGATTACACATTTTCTTAAACTTTATATTACAGTAAAATATTAATGTGTGTGAGTAATGGTTGCTATGAATGCACAGCATTTGGAAGATCGAGGACAAACTTGGAGGAGTCCCATTCTCTCCTCCACTCATGTGGGTCCCAGGGATCAGACTCAGATTGTCAGACATGTATCCATGTGCTCTTAGCTGTTAAGCCATGTCACAGGCCATAGAGTTTTCCATTTAAGCCTTACTGTATAGCCCAAGGTAGCTTTGAGCCGGCAGTCTTCCTGCCTGAGCACCCCAACCCCAAAGTACTGGTGTTAAGGAGTGTACATCTGTTGCCAGCCAATATTTTAACCATTTTTAAAGTGCAGATTAGTGGTTTTAACTACACTCAAACTGTTAACGGCACTGTTCGTCCGGCTGTCCCACAGCATACAGTCTTGTCACCCCACAGTAAGTTGCAAACTCTGTTCATATTAACACCAATCTATGAAAGCATAAAAACACAGGGCATGTTGCATCTTACAGTCTATGAGTATANCCATCAAAAAAAAAAAAAAAAAAAAAAAAGTCTCAGAGGGCGGTGACCCATCTTACCTCACAGTACTTGTTGAGCCACGGGTAGCGTGATCTCTGATGAGTTCCTGGAGGCTGTCTGGTCTATACAGAAAGTTTGAGCCCAGTCAAGCCTCCATAAGAGAGTATGAGTGTGTATTGCTAAAATGTAGGTAGATGTGCCTGTTGTCTTGTGCAATGCCACAGGGTGGGAAGAGGGCAAATCAGACCCCTAGAACTGAAGTTATCAGATGGTTGTGTTAGGGGCTCATGTAGGGTGGCTAGAATCAAATCCGAGTCGAGCGTCCTCTGCAAGAGCAGCCAGCAAGCCCCATCTAACAAGCAAGTACTAGCCAGCTGGGGCTACATGGCAGGCCGTTGTCACCAAAACCAAACAAACAGAAAAAGGATTGAAAATCAAGCCAGGTATGGGGTGCACATATGCTCAACCCAGTACTTGTGAGATGGGGGCAGAAGGGTCAGTAGCAGTTCAGGTCATCTTTGGTGAGCATGAGGACAGGTTTGGCTAGGAGACTCTGTCTTTCAATGAACAAGATGGCTCAGTATTGGTGGCATCCCCATTCCCTACATGGTAGAAAAGACAGCCCATCTCCTGCCAAGTTCTCCTCTACTCATGTACCCCTGGCACAACATGCATAACCGCACACACACAGTTTTACAATATACAGTACAGACACCAAAAATAAATACAAGAGCCAGGCGTGATGGTGCACCCTTAATCCTAGCACTCGGGAGACAAAGCCTGGCTGATCTCTGTGAGTTCAAAAGGCCAGCCTGGTCGACGGAGTGAGATCCAGGCTAGTGCTCTAGCTAGAAAAAGAAAAAAAAAATAGAGTAGACAATCAGAATACCATCAGTGCTGCTGTGGGATGAACATGTAAACAATCCAATTTCTCAGAATGTCACACAGGACATCCTGGCACACAGTGAACTGTTCAGATGGAATGTTGTTTTGTCTTTTTGGAGAAACTGGGTAGCCCTAGTTGGCCTGGAACTCACGTTGTAGACGCTGGCCCTTGAATGCAGAGAATCCATCTGCATGCAATGCCTCCCAAGTGTTGAGATTAAAAGGCAAGGTCCACTCACATGGATAATTTAGTAGCAAAAAGTTGTAAGAATTTGGTTCTCATACCGCTCCTGGGT
Organism: Rhizomys pruinosus; assembly: GCA_009823505.1. Lineage (NCBI taxonomy): Eukaryota > Metazoa > Chordata > Mammalia > Rodentia > Spalacidae > Rhizomys > Rhizomys pruinosus. The sequence goes on from VZQC01011640.1 coordinate 532,072, forward strand.
ATAAACAAGACTCATCTACCACAGAGATACAGCACAGCTATATAAACTGCAGCTCTCGGTTCGAATTAGCAAAAGCTGGAACCAACCCATGCCCCTCACTGATGAGTGGATAGAAGCAAAATGTGGTACAACAACAATGAACTCAGAAAAGAAAAAAAAAAAAAAAAGACAAATCAGCTGGTATTGGTTGGGTTTTTTTTTTTTTGATAATTTTTTTGATCCTAGCACTTGGGGGCAGAGGCAGTGGATCTTTGTGAGTTCAGAGGCCGTCCTGGTCTAAGAGAGAGTTCCAGGACAGCGGCGCTACAGGAGACCCATGACCTCGAAAAGACACAAAAGAAAAAAAAAAAAAAATCATGTAACGTTTGCAGGTAATGGATGGAACTGAAGACTGTTATGGCAAGGGGCTGGAGAGATGGCCTACGGTTAAGCGCCACCGCTTTGCTCTTGGCAAGAGGACCCGATTCGATCCCCAGCACATAGGTGGTAAGAACCCTCTTGGTAACTCCATTCCAGGAGGAACTCCAGTTCCAGGGAAATCCGAGACCCTCTTCTGACTCTGGTGGCATTGCACGACACGGGTGCACAAATGCCACATTTGCACGACAGTACATTCATACACATACAAAAAAAAATAAAATTATTCAAAACAAAATAGGCTGTCTTTAAAATGACGAATGGTAATCCCTCATCTGTGGATGCTAGCCCAATAACCTAGTTGTAAATATTTTTGTTTGGAGTGATACATATTGAAAGAAACAACACCAACACAGAAAAGGACTGTATCAAAGAATCTGGACTGAAACAGTGAATCTGGTAGGTTGGGGGGGTTGGGAGGGGGACACGGGGTCTAGATTCTAGTTTTTTTTTTTTTTTTTTGGGTCTTTCGAGACAGGGTTCCCTGTAGCCCCACTGTCCTGGAAACTTACTCTTCTAACCAGACTGGCTTGAACTGCCAAAGATCCACCTGCCTGCCTCACAAGTGTAGGATTTTTAAAGGCGGTGCGCACCACGCCTGGAGGTCTCTAGTTCTATTTGTAAATAACCTTGCTACAAAAAAAAATATTTAAAAAAGTAAATAAAAAAATAAGAGATTTGTTCCTCTTTTTTAGTTGGCCTGCATGCTTTTTAATCCTGCGTACTTGGGAGGAGGCAGGCAGTTCTCTATGCGTGTCAAGGGCACTGGTCTACAGAAGCAAGTTCCAAAGCCAGCTGGGGCTTACCGGGAGACCCTGTCTCAAAAAAGACCAAGGGCTTGGAGAGACGGTCTAGAGTGTAAGAGTGCAACCGGCTCTTGCAGAGGACCGGGTTCGATCCCAGCACACCACCATCGGTGCTGAGAAACGTCTTTCGGGACCTCCAGTCCAGGCGGAATCCGACGCCCTCTTCTGACCTCTGCAGGCGTTGCATTACATGGGTGCAACAGACCTACATGCAGACTAGTTGACATTCATAGACACATAAAAATAAATAAAAGATAATTAAAAAAAAAGACCAGCCGGGCAATGGTGGGTTGCACGCACTTTAATTCTACTAGCACTTGGAGGCAGAGAGGCAGGCGGATTTGTGAGTTCAGGGCCAGCCTGGGTCTACAGAGGAGTTCCAGGACAGCTGGACTACGGAGATGCAAAAAAAAAAAATCAAAAACCAAAAAAAAGACAAGAGTGAGCCGAGAGAGGAGAGAGAGAGCGAGAGAGAGATAGAGAGAGAGAAGTAGAAGAGACAGATGAAGATAGATAGGAGAGAGAGAAGACAGAGAGACAAAGAGAATTTGGTTTTAACGGGCCAGGTATGATGGTGCCAACCTTTAATTACAGGCACTGTGCGACATCTGAAGTTTGAAGCCAGCCTGGTTGCACATAAAGCAAGCTTCAAGTCAGCCAGGGATACATATGTGAAACCCTATCTTTAAAAAGATATATAATGGCCGGGCGTGGTGGGCGCACGCCTTTAATCCTAGCACTCAGAGGCGAGAGAAAGGCGGATTCTTTATGAGTTCAAGGCCCAGCCTGGTCGACCAGAGGAGGTGTTCCAGGCCAGCTGGAGCTACAGGGAGACCCTGTCTCGAAAAGACACAAAAAAAAAAAAAAATATATATTATATAATATATATGAATATATATATATATATTGTATATAGTATCATATATGAATGGGATCTCTGTGCGTTCAAGGCCAGCCTGGTCTACAGAGTTAGTTTCCAGGCCAGCTGGGCTAACATAGAGACCCTATCTCAAAAGAACCATTATTAGATATAAGTATAATATATTATAATACACACACACGGCATACGAATTAAGCTTAGCTGATCATGATGACCCTGTGTGACATAACTGCTGGGGATGTAGTTCAGAGGTAAAGCATCTGTCCACCATGTGTAAGCCAGGCATAGTGTTTATTCTTGCAGTCAGGAGGGAAAGTAGAGGCAGGGAGATAAGGAATTCAAATACTAGCCTAGGCTATATTGTGAGATCCTTGTGATGTCACATGCCTTTAATCAAAGCACAATGAAACAGGGCAGGGGGTAAACTTTGTGAGGTTGAGACTATCCCAGTCTCAACCTCACAAAGATACCCCAAAGATACAGGGCAAGTTCGAGGCCAGTCATAGTCGCATGGTGAGAGAGCTTTTAAAAAAAAAAGAGAAACAGGGGGGGCTGGACGAGATAAGCCTAGCGTTAAGAGCACGAGGCGGACCGCTCCTTACAGAAGACCGTTCGATCGCCCAGCACCCACATGGCCTAAGAACCGTTCCGGAAACTCCAATTGCCTCAGAAACTTTCAGTTTCAGGGGATCGATACCCTCTTCTGACCCGCCGCGTTGCACGACAGGGTGCACAAAACTGCATGCAGACAGGTACTTCATAAACATCAAGAAATAAATAAAATTAATAAAAAAAAAAAAAAAAAAAGAGAACAGGGGCTGGGCGGTGGCGCACGCGCTTTCATCCTAAGCAACTTGGGAGGCAGAGGCAGGTGTTCTGTGAGGTCAAGGCCACCCGAGATCTACAGAGTGAGTTTCCGGACAGCTGGGGCTACAGAGAGACCCCTTGTCTCAAAAAGACCAAAAAAAAAAAAAAAGAGAGAGAGGAGAACAGGTGCTTGGAGAGATGGCTTAGTGATTAAGAGCACTGGCTCTCTTTGCTCAGACCCGAGTCAATTCTCAGCACCCACATGGGGCTTAAGAACTTTCTTAACTTCAGTTCAGGGGATTTGGTTCAACACCTTCTGACTACTTCAGAGGCATTTGTTTTACCTTACACACGGTACACTATATTCATGCGGCAATACATCTACATAACAATAAAAATTAAAAAGTATATTTAGAGGGCTAGCGGAGAGATAGTCCTAGCGGTTAAGAGCACCGACTGCCTCTTGCAGAGGACCCGGGTTCGATCCCCAGCACCGCACATGGTCGTGGTGGAACCATCTGGTCAACTCCAATTCCAGGAGACTCCGTTTCCCAGGGACATCCGAGCACCCTCTGGCTGACTCTGCGGTGTTGTGCACAACCACATGGTGCACAGACTACATGTGTGACAGTACATTCTAACACTATTAAAAAAAAAAAATATAGATATTATATATATAATAAAAAAAAAAAATGCTGGGAGAGATGGGCCTAGGCGTTAAGGCGCGATGCTCTTGCAGGAGAGAGGAACCCGGGGTCCTATCCCCCGCACCCACTTGCGGCGTGAGACCATCTTTTAACTCGAGTTCTCTAGGGGAATCATCACCTTGTCATGTGACACAAACCTACATTGCAGACATACTTCATACACATAAAAAATAAATAAATAAAATTAAAAATTAAGTAAAAAAAATCCCGGCGCAAATAAAAAATTAAAGCCTCCATGTTATCTTTCATCTAGACATTTTTTTTTTTTCATGAATGTTTTGATTTGGGGGTTTGGTTTGTTTTTTTGGGTCTTTAAGGATTCCCTATTGTTCCGCTTGATCATTAGCCTTCACTGAGACTAGTGCCTTCAGAGAGATTGTCTTGCTTCCACCTCCCCACTACCGGGATGTAAAGGTGCACATCACCATGCCACACTACATTACATGTTTTAAGTAATATTGTATTGAGTAGTTTTAGGGCCGGAAGATATCTCTACATTAAAAAAATACACACTGTTCCTGGCAGGGGGCCTGAAGTGTTGGTTCAGCAGTCAGTATTGGCTGTGCCTTCCAAAGCACCTTTTACTTGAGCTTTCCTAGGGATCCAACCTTCCTTTTTCTGGTCTTGAAGGGGACTGCACTTACATTGTGCACAAACCCACACAGAGACACACTATACGCATAATTTAAATAAATAGTTAAACGAAGTGTTATCAACTTTGAAACTGAGTTTTCCTGCTCCTCCTTCAATTTTCTAGTTCAATTTGAAGTCTCTCCACTTCATCCTTTCTCTACCTTGTAAGCAGATACCTGAATCTTCCCAACTTTCCTCTCCATTCTCTTGTAGGTTGTCTCTCTTCTTTTTACCACTACAATAAGCTTGTGTGCCCACCAAGTACTCATGAGAAGTAAACATGAATCTTCTGTGCACCATTCTTTACATACCTGGTTTTGTGAGTCTCCAAGTCACAAAGCTACTTAAGAACATTATATTTCGCATACCCACTCCAGCCTGACTAGCAGAGGACTGAGAACAACTTAGATGTCAGTGACTGGCGAGATCTGTTGCTTTTCCTTTGTCTTTTTTTTTATAATTTTATTTATGTCTTAATGTGTAGGAATTGTACTGTCTGGCATGCAAGTGTGTTCACCTGTGTCGTGTAATGCCTGCGGCAGGTCAAAGAGGGTGTCGGATTCCCCTGGAAACTGGAGGAGTTCTCCTGGCTTGAGTTAAGATGTTCTCGGCCCGCCATGTGGGCTGCTGGGGAGCGAACCTGCGTCCTCAGCGAAGAGCGGTGGCGCTCTTAACCGCTAGGCCATCGCTTCCGCCCTGCTTTTCCTTTTCAGTGCTGGGAGGAACACCTAGGCCTTGCACATGCTAACAAATGCTCTACCACTGTGCTACACCCTCAGTACCTGTATCATTCTTGCAAAGAATAGCACACAGCTGTTCCCATTTGTATCAAAATGGCAAAATCTCCAAGATAGCCTGGCGTCATGGCATATGCCTTTATTCACAGCTTTCAGGAGTCAGAAGCAGATGGAATCTTGTGAATGCAAAACCAGCCAGCAATACATGAGACCCCTAACCTCACAAAATTAAAAAAAAATCCATTATTTTTGTATAGTATACTCAACAGTATTTTAAATTGCCATTAATTATGTGGGAGAAAATTATCTATATTCATATACATGTTTATAAATTCAGACAACAGCTCAGGAATTCAACTAAAGGTAAGATTGTTTAAAGAAAGAACAGTTAGCAGGCTGAGTTATAGTTCACCATAGGCTTTTTGCCACTTTGTAAAATTTGGAGCAATTTCTATTTATTATCTGTTAAAGTACAAAACATTAGTGATTATCTAATGTTGTTTAGCAACATTATATGTATATAGCAAGGGTGTGGCGGGATAGGCTGTTTAACTTGAATACTGTAAAAATTAGGAGATCTTTGAAATTCTTTTTTTTTCTTTTAGACAGGGTCTCCTGTAGCCCCAGAAGGGCTGGGTCTGGTAAGGTAGCCCAGGCTGGCCTTGAACGCAGAGATTTCACCTGCCTGTGCCTACCCAAGTGAACCACCCACGCTTGGCTTGGTTTCAAATTAACTTAAAAATTTTGGAAGTCTTCTACTCAAAGCCTGGGCACCAACGTTCAACATAAATTTGTACATTTTCCGCAGGGTGCAATACCTCACATCTTATAATCCCAAGCGCATAGGCCGTTGAGACACGGAGGACTTGCCACAGCTGGCGATGAAGTCTGGGCCACACAGTGAGTTCTATACATACAAAACAAATAATAGTTTGTTTTCAATCTCCAGTGACCTCTGAGCCCTAAGAATGTCCCAATTTTTTGCTGTCTCAACGCCCAATCACACCAATCCGGCCACTTCTAAAGCTATCTACCCTGAATATCTGTTTTCCCTGGTCTTAAAACACGAGGGTACTGGGGAAGCCGCTTTTATCCTGTTCCCATAGCACCTACCACACCGCGAAGCATCTAGCTTATAGATAAAAATAATGAAGGGGATCCTCGCGAGAGCGTAAGGGGAGAATCCCTCAAGTCCTAGTATCTGAGACTTCCACCAAAAAGAACCCCAAGCTCTGCTTCCGGGAACGCCCAGATGCACGCCGAGGCAGCAGCGTCCCTCACACCCGACCTGTGTGTGGGACATTGGTGCAGAGAAGGCGGAGCAACCGCCAGGCTTCAGTTCTCAGGGCCCGGATCCGCAACAAGGGCGGCGTTCATTGCGGAACCCTACGAGCCAAAGTGCAGATTTCTAGAGGGCAGATTTCCCTGATGCGCAATGCCGCCTGCACTGCGGCGTGGTGGGCGGGGCCTCAGGCGACGAGCAGCCGATTGAGCCAATTAGCGAGTACAGGCTAACCCGTAACCCAATGGCGGTAGCGCGTAGGCACGCTGGAGGTGGGCCAGGTGCGCTAGACTTTTCGAGAAGACCCGGATAGAGCTTCCAGGGCCACGCTAAGCGGTTCGCACGTTGCTTTCGGCCTCTCTCTGAGTTGGTCTAGCGATGGCGGCGGTGAAGACCCTGAACCCTAAGGCAGAGGTGGCCAGGGCACAGGCAGCGCTGGCGGTGAACATCAGCGCGGCTCGGGGCCTGCAGGACGTGCTGAGGACCAACTTGGGGCCTAAGGGCACCATGAAGATGTAAGGCCTGGCGGGCGGGAGAGTGGGCGGGAGTCCCGGGCCTGACCAGCCGGGGGCCGCAGACCTCAGTCGCTGCCCTCGGCCTCTGCTCGCCATCCCAGTCCTTCTGCCCCGGCCATTTGCTCTGGTATCCGTGCGGCCTCTACGGGGAACAAAACCGCCGGAGTTCGCCCTTTTAGGGCTTCGACCCGCACCCACTTCCTCTGGAGGGACAGAAGTTGGCGTGTGCCCCCGGTTCCCTAACAAGCCCCATGGCCCCGGGCTTGCTAGGATGTGGATAAGGCCCAAGTTTTATGGGATTTATTTTAACATCTTTTAGCAAGCAAAGTAATGAGCTTCACTATAACAGCATTTCACTTTGTTCTTATTCACTCCATGCTTTTTTTTCCCTCACTGGGTGGCTCCTCCCCAAATGAGCCGTTTTGCTTTCTTATCGCATATTCCGTTACCTTTTGTTTCCTCCCTTTACACCACCTCTTCTGTCACGGTTTTTGAGATCTTCCTTTTTAAAAAATTTTTGTATAAGTGATTATGCTGCTGTAGTGTAAGTGCCCCTGTGTGGTGCAGTATGAGGGCTGAGACTGAGGACCCTGGGTCCTCTCAGAGCAGTACTGCTCTTAAGTGCGAACCATCTCTCCGCCCAGAGGAGCTTCATTAAAAATTTTATTTTGAGACAGTTCCTAATACTTTGTAGCCTCAGTCTGGCCTGGAACTCCCAGTAATTCTCCTGCAACCCCATGGGCTGGGGTTGTAGCTCAGGGTTAGAAATATTGCATAGCATGCACAATTCCGGAGCTTTGAACCCCAGCACCCAATACAACAGGGTGTGTGGGTGTTGCAAGACTTTTGTCTAGCCTTTGGAAGGTGGAGGAAGGAAAATTAGGAGTGCAATGGTGCCCAATGTTGGTACCTCCCACAGTTTGTGTCCATTGAAAAAGTCACATTCTGATTCATCCAAATTCTGCCCGGTTAACCAGGCTTGTTTCTGGTGCTGGAGACATCAAGCTTACTAAAGATGGCAATGTACTGCTTCATGAAATGGTAAGAGGCCATGCTAAATCACTCACAAGGTGGGGAAAATTAATTGGCTCAGCATATCTTTCAGAGGGTAAGAGGAGCATAAAAGAAGATTGTAAGCATGCTGGGTGTCAGACATGGACTCTTTTAAGTTAGCTATAATCTCAGCTGGGTCATCTCGCTGTTGTGCGGTCTGCAGGAAATCAGGAAGAGGGACGTGATCCTCTGGAACTGGAGTTAAGGACAGTTGTTAGCCACGATATGGGTCTGGTTACCCATAATAACAGCCAGTGTCCTTAACAGCCGAGCCATCTCTCCAGCCCCCATTTACTTAATTTTATGTGTGATTGTTTTTGCCTGCTTGTATTAAGTGCACCCATGCATGCAATATCCTAAGGGGCCAGAAGAGGGCGTCAGATCCCTAGAAGTGGAGATAGGATGCATGTTAGATGAACAGGGCGGGTGCCCTGGTCCTCTGCAAGTGCACCCCAACTGCTGAGTCATCTGGTCCAGCCTGGCGTTAAACTCATGATGATTTCCATCAATTACCACATTGCTGGGATTACAGGATTGGGACAGCAGTGGTTAGGCTGAGGTTGGGCCTAGTGGCAGACTGCTTAACCTGGTAGCCCAGCACATCACAAAAAGAAACACCGCCCGGGCGTGGTGGTGCACACCTAATAATCTAGCACTTAGGGGCTGAGGCAGGCGGATCCTGTGGTTCAAGGCGCCGGTAACAGACTGGTTCTAGACAGCTGGGTGACGGGAGAACCTGTCTGCGAAAAGGGACCAAAAAAAAAAAAAGCAATTGGTTTTAAATCTCAATATCATCCAAGGGCGGGAAGGAGAAATAATGTACCATTTTTTTTGTAAATCCATCCCAGGGATCAAATTAAGTTGATAAGGAGCACCTGTTCATTGGGGACTCCCCAAATCTAGCATTGTCTTTTTTGTTTTTTTTTTTTTTTTTTTTTTTTTTTTTTTGTTTTTCTTTGCGAGACGGGTCCTCCGTAGCCCCCGCGTGTCCTGGAACATCACTCTGTTAGACCAGGCGGCCTTGAAACTCACAAAGATCTGCCTGCCTCGCATCCCAAGTGCCTAGGATTAAAGGCGTGCACATACCACGCCTGACGAAATCTAGCATTTCAAAGCAAATTGTGGCCAAGTTCGTGTCAGTTTTAGTACATAGCATTTAAAAGCCCTGTCAGCCGGGCACGGGCGTGGTTGCCCACGCCTTAATCCTAGCACTTGGAGGCAGAGGCAGGCAGATCTTTGTTGTTGTCAAGGCTGGCCTTGCGGTCTACATAGTGAGCTCCAGGCCATTTGGGACTAAAAGGAACCCTGTCTCCAAAGAAAAAAAAAAAAAAAAAAAAAAAAAAAAAAAAAAAAAAAAAAAAAAAGAAATGCTAGATTTGGGGAGTCCAATGAACAGGTGCTCCTTATCAACTTAATTTGATCCCTGGGATTTAAAAAAAATGTACAATTATTTCTCCTGCACTTGAGTGGAGATATGAGATTTAACAAATTGCTTTTTTTTTTTTGGTCTTTTCGAGACAGGGTCTCCCTGTAGCCCCAGCTGTCCTAGAACTCATTCTGTAGACCAGGCTGGCCTTGAACTCACAGAGATCCGCCTGCCTCTGCCTCCCAAGTGCTAGGATTAAAGGTGTGCACCACCACGCCCGGCTGTTGTCTTTTTTTGATGTGCTGGGCTACCAGGTTAAGCAGTCTGCCACTAGGCCCAACCTCAGCCTAACCACTGCTGTCCCAATCCTGTAATCCCAGCAATGTGGTAATTGATGGAAATCATCATGAGTTTAAAGCCAGGGCTGGACAGATGACTCAGCAGTTGGGTGCACTTGCAGAGGACCAGGCACCCGTGTGTCATCTAACATGCATCCCTATCTCCACTTCTAGGGATCTGACGCCCTCTTCTGGCCTCTTAGGATATTGCATGCATGGGTGCACTTAAATACAAGCAGGCAAAACAATCACACATAAAATTAAGTAAATAGGGGGGCTGGAGAGATGGCTCGGCTGTTAAGGACACTGGCTGTTATTATGGGTAACCAGACCCATATCGTGGCTAACAACTGTCCTTAACTCCAGTTCCAGAGGATCACATGCCCTCTTCTGATTTCCTCAGGTACCGCACAACAGCGAGATGACCCAGCTGAGATTATAGCTAACTTAAAAGAGTCCATGTCTGACACCCAGCATGCTTACAATCTTCTTTTATGCTCCTCTTACCCTCTGAAAGATATGCTGAGCCAATTAATTTTCCCCACCTTGTGAGTGATTTAGCATGGCCTCTTACCATTTCATGAAGCAGTACATTGCCATCTTTAGTAAGCTTGATGTCTCCAGCACCAGAAACAAGCCTGTTAACGGGCAGAATTTGATGAATCAGAATGTGACTTTTTCCAATGGAACACAAACTGTGAGGGCTACCAACATTGGCACCTTGAACTCCTAATTTTCCTTCCTCCACCTCCCAAGTGCTGAGACAACAGTCTTGCACCACCATCACCACTCCTGGTGTATGTGGTGCTGGGGTTCAAAGCTCCGGAATTGTGCATGCTATGCAATATTCTAACCACTGAGCTACAACCCCAGCCCATGGGGTTGCAGGAGAATTACTGGGAGTTCCAGGCCAGACTAGGCTACAAAGTATTAGACTGTCTCAAAATAAAATTTTAAATGAAGACTCTCTGGGCTGGAGAGATGGTTCAGCACTTAAGAGCATGACTGCTCTTGCAGAGGACCCAGGTCCTAGTCTCAGCCCTCATACTGCACCACACAGGGGCACTTACATACATGCAGGCAATATACTTATACAAAACAGTATTTTAAAAAGGAAGAATCTCATAAAACCGTGACAGAAGTGGTGTAAAGGGAGGAACAAAAGGTAACGGAATATGGATAAGAAAGCAAAACGGCTATTTGGGGAGGAGCACCCAGTGAGGGAAAAAAGCATGGAGTGAATAAGAACAAAGTGAAATGCTGTTATAGTGAAGCTCATTACTTTGCTTGCTAAAAGATGTTAAAATAAATCCCATAAAACTTGGGCCTTATCCACATCCTAGCAAGCCCGGGGCCATGGGGCTTGTTAGGGAACCGGGGGCACACGCCACCCTGTCCCTCCAGAGGAAGTGGGTGCGGGTCGAAGCCCTAAAAGGGCGAACTCCGGCGGTTTTGTTCCCCGTAGAGGCCGCACGGATACCAGAGCAAATGGCCGGGGCAGAAGGACTGGGATGGCGAGCAGAGGCCGAGGGCAGCGACTGAGGTCTGCGGCCCCCGGCTGGTCAGGCCCGGGACTCCCGCCCACTCTCCCGCCCGCCAGGCCTTACATCTTCATGGTGCCCTTAGGCCCCAAGTTGGTCCTCAGCACGTCCTGCAGGCCCCGAGCCGCGCTGATGTTCACCGCCAGCGCTGCCTGTGCCCTGGCCACCTCTGCCTTAGGGTTCAGGGTCTTCACCGCCGCCATCGCTAGGCCAACTCAGGGAGAGGCCGAAAGCAACGTGCGAACCGCTTAGCGTGGCCCTGGAAGCTCTATCCGGGTCTTCTCGAAAAGTCTAGCGCACCTGGCCCACCTCCAGCGTGCCTACGCGCTACCGCCATTGGGTTACGGGTTAGCCTGTACTCGCTAATTGGCTCAATCGGCTGCTCGTCGCCTGAGGCCCCGCCCACCACGCCCAGTTGCGGCGGCATTGCGCATCAGGGAAATCTGCCCTCTAGAAATCTGCACTTTGGCTCGTAGGGTTCCGCAATGAACGCCGCCCTTGTTGCGGATCCGGGCCCTGAGAACTGAAGCCTGGCGGTTGCTCCGCCTTCTCTGCACCAATGTCCCACACACAGGTCGGGTGTGAGGGACGCTGCTGCCTCGGCGTGCATCTGGGCGTTCCCGGAAGCAGAGCTTGGGGTTCTTTTTGGTGGAAGTCTCAGATACTAGGACTTGAGGGATTCTCCCCTTACGCTCTCGCGAGGATCCCCTTCATTATTTTTATCTATAAGCTAGATGCTTCGCGGTGTGGTAGGTGCTATGGGAACAGGATAAAAGCGGCTTCCCCAGTACCCTCGTGTTTTAAGACCAGGGAAAACAGATATTCAGGGTAGATAGCTTTAGAAGTGGCAGGATTGGTGTGATGGGCGTTGAGAAGCAAAAATTGGGACATTCCTAGGGCTCAGGTCACTGAGATTTGAAAACAACTATTATTTGTTTTTGTATGTATAGAACTCACTGTGTAGCCCAGACTTCATCTCCAGCTGTGGCAATCCTCCTGTCTCAACTTTCTATGTCTTGGAGTTATAGATGTGAGGTATTGCACCCTGCTGAAAATTACAAATTTAGTTGAACGTTGGTGCCCAGGCTTTGAGAAGACTTCCAAAATTTTTAAGTTAATTTTCAAAACACAGCCAAGCGTGGTGGTTCACTTGGTAGGCACAGGCAGGTGAATCTCTGAGTTCAAGGCCAGCCTGGGCTACTTACCAGCTCCAAGCCTTCTGGGGCTACAGGGAGACCCTGTCTCAAAAGAAAAAAAAAAGGAATTTGCAAAGATCTCCATAATTTTTACAGTATTCAGTAACACTCCTACCCACACCCTTGCTATATACATATAATGTTGCTAAACAACATTAGATAATCACTAATGTTTTGTACTTTAACAGATAATAAATAGAAATTGCTCCAAATTTTACAAAGTGGCAAAAAGCCTATGGTGAACTATAACTCAGCCTGCTAACTGTTCTTTCTTTAAACAATCTTACCTTTAGTTGAATTCCTGAGCTGTTGTCTGAATTTATAAACATGTATATGAATATAGATAATTTTCTCCCACATAATTAATGGCAATTTAAAATACTGTTGAGTATACTATACAAAAAGTATGGATTTTTTTTTTAATTTTGTGAGGTAGGGTCTCATGTATTGCTGGCTGGTTTTGCATTCACAAAGATCCATCTGCTTCTGACTCCTGAAAGCTGTAATTAAAGGCATATGCCATGACGCCAGGCTATCTTGGAGATTTTGCCATTTTGATACAAATGGGAACAGCTGTGTGCTATTCTTTGCAAGAATGATACAGGTACTGAGGGTGTAGCTAAGTGGTAGAGCATTTGCTTAGCATGTGCAAGGCCCTAGGTTTCATCTCCAGCACTGAAAAGAAAAAGCAGGGCTGGAGAGATGGCCTAGCGGTTAAGAGCGCCCACCGCTCTCGCAGAGGACGCAGGTTCGATCCCCAGCACCCACATGGCGGCCGTCAGAAACTCCAATTCCAGGAGAACTCCAGTTCCAGGGGAATCCGACACCCTCTTCTGACCTCCGCAGCATTACACGACACGGGTGCACACACTTGCATGCAGACAGTACATTCATACACATACAGAAATAAATAAAAATTAAAAAAAAAAGAAAAGAAAAAGCAAAGATCTCGCCAGTCACTGACATCTAAGTTGTTCTCAGTCCTCTGCTAGTCAGGCTGGAGTGGGTATGCGAAATATAATGTTCTTAAGTAGCTTTGTGACTTGGAGACTCACAAAACCAGGTATGTAAAGAATGGTGCACAGAAGATTCATGTTTACTTCTCATGAGTACTTGGTGGGCACACAAGCTTATTGTAGTGGTAAAAAGAAGAGAGACAACCTACAAGAGAATGGAGAGGAAAGTTGGGAAGATTCAGGTATCTGCTTACAAGGTAGAGAAAGGATGAAGTGGAGAGACTTCAAATTGAACTAGAAAATTGAAGGAGGAGCAGGAAAACTCAGTTTCAAAGTTGATAACACTTCGTTTAACTATTTATTTAAATTATGCGTATAGTGTGTCTCTGTGTGGGTTTGTCCATGTAAGTGCAGTCCCCTTCAAGACCAGAAAAAGGAGTTGGATCCCTAGGAGCTCAAGTAACAGGTGCTTGGAAGCCAGCCAATCTGACTGCTGAACCAAACTCAGGCCCCCTGCAGGAACAGTGTGTATTTTTCTTAACTGTAGAGCTATCTTTCCGGCCCTAAAAATACTTCAATACAATATTACTTAAAACATTAATGTAGGTGGGCATGGTGATGTGCACCTTTAATCCCAGTATTTGGGAGGTGGAAGCAAGACAATCTCTCTGAGATCAAGGCCAGCCTAGTGTATACAGTGAGGTCTAGGCCAGCTGGAACTATAGGGAGACCCTGTCTCCAAACAAACCAAAACCCCCAAATCAAAACATTCATGAAAAAAAAAAGTCTATGATGAAGAAATACTGGAGGCTTTTAATTTTTTATTTGCGCGGGAATTTTTTTTTACTTATATTTTTATTTTATTTATTTATTTTTTATGTGTATTAATGCTACTGTCTGCATGTAGGTTTGTGCACCCATGACAAGGGTGAATGATTCCCCTAGAACTCGAGTTAAAGATGGTTCTCAGCCGCCAAGTGGGTGCTGGGGATAGAACCCGGGTCCTCTCTCTGCAAGAGCAGTCGGCGCTCTTAACTGCTAGGCCATCTCTCCAGCATATATATATATGATTAAATAATTATTTGTTTATATATGTTGTTACGAATGTAACTGTCCACTATGCAAGGTATGTGCATCTGTTGTTGTGCAACACGGAGCAGGCGAAGAGGGTCATCGGATTATTCATTGGAACTGTGAGTTCTCACTGGTAATTAGAGCTTAAGATTGTTTCTGGCTGTGGTGGCTGGGTGAATCGAACCGGTACTCTGCAAGAGGCAGTCGGTGCTCTTAACCGAGGTCGTATCTCTCCCGCCGCTAGGCCCTCTATTTTATTTTTTAATTGTGTATTAGTGTATAATTGCTGCAATTATAAGTGTACCTGTGTGGTACAATGCCTGAAGTAGTCAGAAGGTGTCAAATCCCCTGGAACTGAAGTTATAGAAAGTTCTTAGCCACCATGTGGGTGCTGAGAATTGAATCCGGGTCCTTGCAAGAGCAGCCAGTGCTCTTAATCACTAAGCCATCTCTCCACCCGTGTTCCTTTCTCTTCTTTTTTTTTTTTTTTTGGTCTTTTTGAAGACAGGTCTCTCTGTAGCCCCAGCTGTCCTGGAACTCACTCTGTAGACAGCTGGTCCTTGACTCACAGAGATCGCCTGCTTTTGTCTCCAAGTGCTTAGGATAAAGGCGTGCGCCACCACGCCCAAGCCGCTGTTCTTTTTTTGTTTTTTTTTTATTAATTATTATTTTATTTACTGTATGTGATTGAGTAATTGTCTGCATGCAAGTTTTGTGCACCCTGTCAGCGTTGCTGGCGGAGGTCAGAAGAGGGTATCGGATTCCCCTGGAACTGGAAGTTCTCGCTGGAATTGGAGTTTCAGACGGTTCTTGGCCGCCATGTGGGTGCTGGGGATCGAACGGCGTCTCGTGGTAGAGCGGTCGCGCTCTCTTAACCGTAGGCTATCTCTCCAGCCCCCCCTGTTCTCTTTTTAAAAGACTCTCTCACCATGCGACTATGACTGGCCTGGAACTTGCTGTATCTTTGGGGTATCTTTGTGAGGTTGAGACTGGGCCAGTCTCAACCTCACAAAGATACCCCTGCCTCTGTTTCATTGTGCTGTGATTAAAGGCATGTGCCATCACAAGATCTCACAATATAGCCTAGGCTAGATTTGAACTCCTTATCTTCCTGCCTCTACTTGCCCTCCTGACTGCAAGAATAAATCACTATGCCTGGCTTACACATGGTGGACAGATGCTTTACCTCTGAACTACATCCCCAGCAGTTATGTCACACAGGGTCATCATGTCAGCTAAGCTTATTCGTATGCGTGTGTGTGTATTTATATATAATATATATATTTAATATATGTGTCTTTTGAGATAGGGTCTCTCTTGTAGCCCAGTGGCCTGGAACTAATCTGTTAGACCAGTGGCCTTGAACTCACAGAGATCCATTAGTATAGGTATATATATTACATATAGTATATTATCTATATATATTATATATCTATATTTTTTTTTTTTTTTGTCTTTTCGAGACAGGGTCTCTCCTGTTAGCTCCAGCTGCCTGGAACTCGATCTGTGACCAGGCTGGCTTTGAACTCATAAAGACGCACTTTCTCTGCCTCCTGAGTGCTAGGATTAAAGGGCGTGGCCCACGCCCGGCCATATATATCTTTTTGAAAAGGGTTTCACTATGTAGCCCTGGCTGACTGGAAGCTTGGCTTGTGCAGACAAGGCTGGCTTCAAACTTCAGATGTCCACGTGTGGAATTAAAGGTGTGCACCATCATACTGGCCCTTAAACCAAATTTCTCTTCTCTTGTCTCTCTGCTCTCTCTTCTCTATTCTCTGTCCTTTCTCTCCTCTCTTCTTCTCTCTCTCTCTCTCTCTCTCTCTCGGTTCTTTTTTTTTTTTTGTTTTTGAGACAGGTCTCCCTGTATAGTCCCAGTGTCCTGGAACTCACTCTGTAGACCAGGCTGGCCTTCGAACTCACAAAATCCGCCTGCTCTCTGCCTCCCAAGTGCTAGGAATAAGGCGTGCCCACCATGCCCGGCTGTGGTCTTTTTTTTTAATTATTTTTATTATTTTTTATGTGTATGAATGAACTGTCTTGCATGTAGGTCTGTGCACCCGTGTATGCAACGCCTGCAGAGGTCAGAAGAGGGCGTCGGATTCCCCTGGGACTGGAGTCAAAGACAGTTTCTCAGCCACCTATGGTGTGCTGGGATCGAACCCGTCCTCTGCAAGAGCAGTTGGCACTCTTTAACCTCTAAGACCGTCTCTCCAGCCCCTTGGTCTTTTTTTGAGCAGGTTCCTCCCTGCCAGCTGGCTTGGAACTTGCTCTGTAAAGACCAGTTGCCTTGACTCACAGAGATCTGCGCCTGCCTCTCCCAAGTGCTGGATTAAAAGGTGAGTGCCACTAGGTAGGGGTTGAAACAAAATTTTTTTTTTTATTTACTTTTTTAAAATATTTTTTGTTGTTTTTTTTTTTGACCTGGGCGTGGTGGCGCACGCCTTTAATCCTAGCACTTGTGACAGGCAGGTGGATCTTTGTGACGTTTCAAGGCCAGCTGGTCTACAGAGTAAGTTCCAGGACAGGTGGGCTACAGGGAACCTGTCTCGAAAAGACAATAAGAAAAAAAAAAAAAGAATCTAGACCCGTGTCCCCCTCCCAACCCCCCACCTACCAGATTCACTGTTTCAGTCAGTTCTTTGATACAGTCTTTTCTGTTGTTGGTGTTGTTCTTTCCAATATGTATCACTCCCAACAAGAAATATTTACAACTAGGTTATTGGTGCTAGCATCCACAGATGAGGGATACCATTCGTCATTTTAAAGACAAGCCATATTTTTTAAAATTTTATTTATTTTTGTATGTGTATGAATGTACTGTGTGCATGTAGGTTTGTGCACCCGTGTCGTGCAATGCCACAGAGGTCAGAAGAGGGTCTCGGATTTCCCTGGAACTGGAGTTCTCCTGGAATTGGAGTTACAGATGGTTCTTAGCCACCATGTGCTGGGGATCGAATCTGGGTCCTCTGCAAGAGCAGTCGGTGCTCTTAACCGCTAGGCCATCTCTCCAGCCCCTTAGCATAACATCTTCTAGTTCCATCCATTTACCTGCAAAGTTCATGATTTTTTTTTTTTTTTTGGTCTTTTCGAGACAGGGTCTCCCTGTAGCGCAGCTGTCCTGGAACTCTCTCTGTAGACCAGGCTGGCCTTGAACTCACAAAGATCCACCTGCCTCTGCCTCCCAAGTGCTAGGATTAAAGATGTGCACCACCATACCCAGCTGATGTCTTTTTTTTTTGCTGCTGCATAGAGTTCCATTGTGTAGATGTACCACATTTTCTCTATCCACTCATCAGTTGAGGGGCATTTGGGTTGGTTCCAGCTTTTTGCTATTATGAACAGAGCTGCAGTTTATATAGCTGTGCATGTATCTCTGTGGTGAGATGAGTCTTGTTGTATACCCAGGAGCGGTATGAGAACCAAATTCTTAACAATATTTTGCTACTAAATTATCCATGTGAGCTGGACCTTGCCTTTAATCTCAACACTTGGGAGGCAGATGCAGATGGATCTCTGCATTCAAGGGCAGCCTGGTCTACAAAGTGAGTTCCAGGCCAACTAGGGCTACCCAGTTCTCCAAAAAGACAAAACAACATTCCATCTGACAGTTCACATGTGTGCCAGGATGTCTGTAGATGCATTTGAGAAATTGGATTGTTACATGTTCAGTCCCACAGCAGCACTGATGGTAGTTCTGATTTCTACTCTATTTTTTTTTCTTTTTCTGAGCTAGGAGCACTAGCCTGGATTTCACTCTGTAGACCAGGCTGGCCTTGAACTCACAGAGATCAGCCTGGCTTTGTCTCCCGAGTGCTAGGATTGAAGGGGTGCACCATCACGCCTGGCTCTTGTATTTATTTTTGTGTCTGTCTGTATATATGTATGTGTGTGGGTGTATGCATTTGTGCCAGGGGTACATGAGTAGAGGAGAACTTGCAGGAGATGGTCCTGTCTTTCTACCATGTGGGACCTGGGGATGACACCACATACTGAGCCATCTTGTTCATTGAAAGACAGAGTCTCCTAGCCAAACCTGTCCTCATGCTCACCAAAGATGACCTGAACTGCTACTGACCCTTCTGCCCCCATCTCACAAGTACTGGGTGAGCATATGTGCACCACCATACCTGGCTTGATTTTACAATCCTTTTTCTGTTTGTTTTGTTTTTGGGACAAAGGCCTCCATGTAGCCCCAGCTGGCTATGTAAATATGCTCTGTAGAGGGGCTTGCTGGCTGCTCTTGCAGAGGACTCGACTCGGATTTGATTTCTAGCCACCTACATTGAGGCTAACAACCATCTGTAACTTCAGTTCTAGGGGTCTGATGCCCTCTTCCCACCCCTGTGGGCATTGCACAATACAGGCACATCTACCTACATTTTAGCAATACACACTCATACTCTCTTATGGAGGCTTGACTGGGCTCAAACTTTCTGTATAGACCAGATGCCTCAGACTCATAGAGATCCGCCTACCCGTGTCTCCCAAGTACTGTGAGTAAAGATGGGTACCGCCCATCTGAGCTTTTTTTTTTTTTTTTTTTTTTTTGATGGGTTCTCATATACCCCAGGCTGGCCTCAAACTTACTATGTAGTTCAAGATGAGCTTGAACTTGTGATCTTCCTGCCCCTACCTCCAGAGTATTGTGATTATAGGTATTCACCAATATGACTGGTTTTGTTTCGAGATGGGCTTGCTGTGTAGCTCAAGCTGACCTGGAATTTGCTAGGTAGCTGGCCTCAAACTGGCAGCCCTCCTGCCTCAGCTCTATAGTGCTCAGATTATAGGCCTGTGCTACCTCATCTGGCTTGATCTTAGCATTTCTGGTCCTAGGGCTAGTATTTTATAGACTATCCCTTAATTTGTGGTGTTTGGCATTTTCTGTTGACTATGAAGTTTTCTGCTGACTAAATTCATTTTTTTTTTTTACTTTTTATGTGTATGAATGTACTGTCTGCATGTAGGTTTGTGCACCCATGTTGTGCAATGCCACAGAAGTCAGAAGAGGGTGTCGGATTCCCCCAGAACTGGAGTTCTCCTGGAATTGGAGTTACAGACGGTTCTCAGCCGCCATGTGGGTGCTGGGGATAGAACCCAGGTCCTCTGCAAGAGCAGTTGGAGCTCTTAACCACTAGGCCATCTCTCCAGCCACTAAATTCATTTTTGACAAATACTACAGAAGCAATGTTGGCTCCTTATTGCACCTTAGTCATGTGATGTTGATTTATCCTGTTATTGGTGCTCTTAACTTGGATACTTGGATGAGTAAGTACAGTGTGGGGAATTCTACAAATATCTTGTTTTTGATCATTCCTTCTACTTCTTTTAACATTTATCAGTGATTTTTCTTGTTGCTGCTGTTGTTTGACACAGGGTCTTTCTATGCAGTCTATGCTAGCCTCCTGCCTCAGCTTTCCCAGTACTGGGATGGCAGACCTATCATCATGTCTAGCCATCAGTGATTTGATTAACTTCCTGAAACATCACTACTCTGATGTTTGTGTTGGAACACAGCCTACCATGGGGCTTTTCTGATTCTATTTGTCTTGCTGTATATATCAAGAATGCAGGGCCCAGCCAGATGTGGTGGTGCCCACTTCTTGTCCTGGCTCCCAGGAGGCTGAGGGAGGAGGATCTCAAATACAAGTCCATCTTGGGCTACAGAGACTTGTTTCAAAAAGAGAGAGAGAAACAAAGCAAACCCTGTTGATCTTTATGAACGTTTGTTCTCAGCTGTTTCCGCAGCTAGCAATCTTTAAAGACAAGTTAGTGTCTTCCTGGACAAAGATCAGGCTTGCTGGCTTTGTGCTATAAAATCAATACATTTCCCAAGCTCAGTGCTCCCCAGGAGTGTGATCCAAAGCAACTCTGTGTGAAGCATGTACATTGTGTCTCCCCTACCTAGAACTTGGAGAACTTGGAGGACAAAGGACACTGGCAGAAAATGCTGATGGGCAGATGTTTTGCTGTGTTGCATAAAGTCCTTTGCCTCGGCCCTAAAGTCTTGGTACATTGACCAATGTCCATGAAATAGTAATTGGCACACTTGGGAGGCAGAGGCAGGTGGATCTTTGTGAGTTCAAGGCCAGCCTGGTCTACAGAGCAAGTTCCAGGACAGCTGGGGCTACAGGGAGACCCTGTCTCGAAAAGACAAAAAAAAA
>VZQC01011640.1:555851-565975 GCA_009823505.1 Rhizomys pruinosus
ACCTGTCAATTGGGATTAAAGTTTGTGAAAAAGGACTTCCTGGTATTTTTATTATGACTTCATCATACTATATTAAATTTGGTTCATTTGTACTATTTAATATTCTCACCAGAACCACAGTGAAAAGTAATTTGTAGAGTTTTACCTATAAGAAATGTGTTATGGGGCTAGAGAGATGGCTCAGTGGTTAAGAGCACTGCCCTGGCTGTTTTTTCAGAATCCTGGGTTTGAATCCAGCACTCACATTTTGGCTAATAACCATCTTTAACTTCAGGGCAATCCTGCATGGGTCCAGTCAATACATTTGTTTATATATATATAAACAAAATTTTAAAAATGTGTTATGGGTCTCAAGAAGTGGCTCAGGGGCTAAGAGCACTTGCTATTCTTTCAGAGGACCTGGTTTTGAATCCCAGCACCCACATGGTGGCTCTGTCATCCTTTCCTGGCCTCTCTCTGCGGGTACTGTACACATACCAGTATGCATATAGGCAAGCAAAACACTTCTACAAATAAAAATAAATCTTTTTTTTTCTTTTGGTCTTTTTGAGACAGGGTCTCCCTATAGCCCCAGTTGGCCTGGAACTCACTGTGTAGACCAGGCTGGCCTGGAACTCACCAAGATCTCCATGCCTCAGCCTCCCAAGTACTGGGATTAAAGGTTCCCCAGCAAAATAAATCATTTTAAAAATTAAAAATGTGCTGGGTGTGGTGGTGCATGCCTTTAATCCTAGCACTCAGGAGGCAGAGGCAGGTGGATCTCTGTGAGTTCAAGGCCAGCTTGGTCTACAGAGTGAGTTCCAGGCCAGCTGGGACTACAGGGAGACTCTGTCTCAAAAAGATCAAAACTAATCTAGCACTTAGGAGGCAGAGGCAGGCGGATCTTTGTGAGTTCAAGGCCAGCCTGGTCTACAGAGCGAGTTCTAGGACAGCTGGGGCTACAGGGAGACCCTGTCTCAAAAAGACCAAAAAAAAATTAAAAATGTATTATGTGCTCTAGCTAAACATGTCTTTAGCTGCTGTCCCTGTGCAGAGATGTTAGTACAGGTGTGAGATGAGAGAGAGAGAAAGACCTTGGATAGCAGATAGATTTTATTCAATTAAATATCTTAAATCTATTCAATAAGTGTAAAACATGAATAATAGCAAAAAATAGCTTCCAGTCATTCATGTTAATTGTGCTTGAGTTTCTTTTTCCCTTAAAATTTCCCATTGCTGTCTATACTTGGACATAGATACGTAGTGTTTAACATCTTGTGCCCTTCATTATAGTTCTTTTGAAATTACTTCCACATGTCCACATAGTATTGACCAGATTGTTATTTCAGAACTCTTGTTTCCTTGTTTTTCTCCCCTGGTGTTGGGGGTTGAATCTAGTCTGGTGAGATAGTTCACCAAGTGAAGGCACTGTCATCATACTCAATGACCTGAGTTCAATCACTGGGACCCATGTGGTGGGAGGAGAGAGCCGATTCCCCAAATTATCCTCTGACCTTCACATGGGCGCCCTGCAAAATAATTTAATAAATGTAATTTAAAAAATAGTGAAAAAAAAAAAGCCAGGCATGGTGGTACATGCCTTTAATCCCAGCAACTCAGGACAGAGCCAGGCAGATATCTGTGAGTTCAAGGTCAGCCTGGTCTACATAGAGAGCTCCAGGCCAGCTGGGACTAAAGGGAGACCCTGCCTCAAAAAAGTCTCCCCCTCAAAAAAGAAGTAAAAAATATCCATCTCTGGTAGACCTAGGAGAAATTTCCAAATTTGCAGCCATTTTTCAACTAGTGAATTCTGGGAATAATGAACTTCAAAGGTACATCTGATCGAAGAACATGGAGACCCCTGTTATTGGATTGAATTGAATTGTATATTTTGAGAATTCTACTGCTAAGGGCATGGATGTTGTGGCCAGTGATCTGGCTCAGCCATGGCATGCTCTGCTTGAAGAAGCCCATTGCCAGCACTGGAGGCTTCAGGTTCATTAGGGTGAACCTCACTGCCTAATTATAGCCAGCTTCCCACCAAATGTAAAAGATTTGGGGCAACACCCCTTACCGATTATGTCGTAAAATACCGGCGGGGGGGGGGGGAGATGATAGCTTGATAGCTGTAAGGGCCAGGGTAAGGACAGAATAAAAAGGCGCATGCTGGACCTGGTGATGGAGGCAACTCAGGATGCTGTGGCAGGAGGATGGCAAGGAGTGGGGAGTTGCCTGTCTGGAATTTCAGCATTGGGAAGGCAGAGATGGGACTCCCAGAGCAAGCTGGCTAGGTAGGGTAGCTTTATCCAAGAACCCTGGGTTCAACTGAGAGACTCCACCTCAATTAACAAGGTGGAGAGCAATTGAGGAAGAAACCTGATGCCAATGTTGGGCGTGCACACACAAGCACCCTTGCACACCGCACATACATGCATATGAGAAAAAAAGTGGCAAGATTTTTCACACTGGTGTTTTTTGCATTTTAGTTGTCAGTATAACTGTTTTTTGAGCTTTTCAGATCGGGTCTCCTAGTCCAGGCTAGCCTCAAACTTGCAGCCCAGGTGTAATTCTCCTGCCTGTGCCTCATGAGTGCTGCGATTACTAGCATGAGCTACCACTCAGAGTTTAGGTGGTGCTTGGGATAGCTCCCAGGGCTTCCTGCATGTTAGGCAAGCACTCTGTCAACTGAGTTACATCGCCAGCAAGTGTAAGTAGTTTTTGTAATTCTCCTGGAACCTGCATTCCTACAGTACCATAGTGGAAAATGTGGACTTCAGACAGCTCACAAGGGACTCCGTGCATTGCAAAATCAGTACAGAGGTTTCTCGCTTCTTTCGCGTGCTTCAATCTCAAGTGATGTAGGAGTGTGTAGCAGCTTCTGAAACTTGGGGAGCTCTTTTGAGTCAACTGCAAAGCAGAGATCACAGAGCTTTGCTTGAAAGTCTAGCTCTGCAGGCGCGGAGTCCATGGAAAGGAAAGAAGGGGGAGGAACCTGGAAGCCCCTCCCCGGGGGCGGGGGCAGGATGGCCTTCCAATCCGGCTTTGCAGAGCTGAGATCTGGCGTCACCAGTTGTGAAAAGCACATGCAAAAATTGATCTGAAGCCACCCCACGCATCAGCAGATCCCAGACCAGCGTTTGGTGACGGCTGAGCGCGCCTGCACCAGTCACGTCCCTTCAGACACAGCGCCTACACATTGCAGCGGCCCAGCTCGCTGCTACTGGAAAGTTACAGACACTGTAGAGCTGCGCACGGGCCCCAGGGCCAAGGACGACCGGTAAGCTCCCAGCCTGTGCCGGTCTCTGCCTGTGCCGAGCTTCGGATGGACCGGTCTTCTTCGTTTCACAACCAGGGCCTCTCTGATTCTCTATTTGGTCTTAACCGGGATTGGTAAATTACCTCCCGGGGTTTCGGGGCTTTCTATTCATCAGTTCATATTTTAGATAGCTTCACTTGGTTCAGTCCCCACAAAAACAGCGTGAATGAATGATGCAATCCTGCACAGGAGAACCATCAGTCTAAGACGGGAAACTTCCCCAAACCGAGCTCAAGTGCCTTGACTTGATCATCTTTCCATTAGAAATAGGATTGGAAATAACAGTATACATGTTTGTCTCTTTTGGGGCTAGAGAGGTGGCTCAGCAGTTAAGAGTACTGACTGCTCTTGCAGAGGACCTGGGTTCGAATACCAGCACCTACATGGTGGCTAACAATCGTCTGTAACTCCAGTTCCAGGGGATCCAGGGGCATTGCACAACATGGGTGCACTAACACACACAGAGACAATACATTCATACACATTAAAATAATAAGATTTGGGGGCTGGAGAGATGGCCTAGCGGTTGAGTGTCGACCGCTCTTACAGAGGACCCAGGTTCGATCCCCAGCACCCACATGGCGTCCGAGAACCGTCTGAAACTCCAATTCCAAGAGAACTCCAGTTCCAGGGGAATCCGACACCCTCTTCTGACCTCCGCAGCATTGCACGACACGGATGCACACACCTGCATGCAGACAGTACATTCATACACATACAGAGATAAATAAAATTAAAAAATGTTAAAAAAAAATTTTTAAATAAGATTTTTTTTTTTTTAAAAATGAGCTGAGTGTGGTGGCACACCTTTAATCCCAGCACTTGGGAGGTAGAGGCAAGTGGATCTCTGTGAGACCTAGGCTCTAGGCCAGCCTGTTCTAAATGGCGGGTTCCAAGTCAGTTGGGAATACAAGGAGATCCTGTCCCAAAAAGACATGCATGCACGCACGCACACACGCACAGACACACACACACACACACACACACACACACACACACACAAATGTTATCCCTTGTTATACCAGGGCTTTTTACATTTTTTCATTTTTTCTTTTTGGATGGATCAGTAAGAGCAGGATTGCTGGGACTTGTGATAAACAATATGTTTAACTTAAAAATATTGCTGAAGTGCTTTCTGTCAGCAGTGGATGAGCTCCCTGCCTTGTTCTAGTACTTGGATCTTTTCTCTTAAACTTTATTTGTTCTTCTTATGAGTTTATTTACATCCCCCTCCTTTTTTTCATACAAGATCTCCCTGTATCCCCAGCTGACCTGAAACTTGCTATGTAGATTATTAGGGTGGCAATCTCACTGAGATCCATCTACCTGCTCTGCCTCCTGATTATTGGGATTACCATGCCTGGCCCTTACACTTCCTTTTTTAAACAATATTTTATTATTATTTTTTGTTTTTATGTGTATGACTGTATTGCCTGCATGGATGTCAGTGCACCTGTGTCATGCAGTGCCCACGGGTCAGAAGGGGGCATTGGATTTCCCTGGAACTGGAGTTATAGGCAGGTGTTAGCTGCCATGTGGGTGCTAGGAATTGAATCCAGGTCCTCTGCAAAAGCAGCCAGTGCTCTCAACTGCTGAGCCTCTCCAGCCCTATGCTTTATTTTTGAAGTGTACAGCCAAATCTTTTTATTTTTTATTTTTATTATTTTATTATTATTATTACTTTTTGCCAAATCTTTTTATTAACCCCTTTGAGATAGAGTCTCAGTCTGTAGACTGGAGTTGCCTGAAACTCACTCTGTAGTACAAGTTGGCCTGGAATTCCTTATGTAGCCCAGGCTGGTTTGAACTCATACTGATACCTCAGTCTCCCCAAGTGCTAGGATTATGGACTGTATCGCCAGGCCTGGCTTTAGTTTAGCTTTGGCTGTAGTTCTTTCTTTCTTTTTTCTTTGTCCTTTTGAGATAGGGTCTCTCTTTAGTCCCAGGTGGCCTGGAGTTTAATATGTAGATCAGGCTGGCCTTGAACTCACAGAGGTCCTCCTGCCTCTGCTTCCGGAGTGCTAGGATTAAAGGCATGTGTACCACCATGCCCAGCAGCTCCAGTTCTTAACCATTCCTATTTCTCTTCTTTTTTTCTGAGATCTAGCACCTTTATCTACTACACACACACACACACACACACACACACACACACACACACATCTATATCTATCTATCATCTATCTATCTAATATATATTTATGTGTGTGGGTACATGTGCGTGTTCATGTGTGTGTCTGTGTGTCTCTTTGCCTGTAGGTCAGAGGACAACCTTGTGGAGTTGGTTCTCGTCTACCTTTATGTGGGTTCTGGGGATTGAACATAGATCATCAGGCTTGCAAGCAAGGCAAGGCTTTTACACCCTGAACCATCTGGCCATCTCTTGGCTTTCTTCTTTCTTGACATTTTTTTTTTTTTTTTTTTTTTTCTTTGTCTTTTGGACAAAGGGTCTCCCTGTAGCCTCAAGCTGTCCTGGAGAACTCACTCTGTAAGACCAGGCTGGCCTTGAACTCCAAAATCTGATCTGCCTCTGCCTCCCAAGTGCTAGGATTAAAGGCATGCGCCACCACGCCCGGCAACTTTCTTCTTAATATTCCTTCTGGAGATTGAACTCATATCAGACTCAGTTGCTGATTAAGCTATCTCCCCAGCCCTCACCACCTTATTTATTTATTTATTTATTTATTTATTTATTTATTTATTGGTCTTTTTGAGACAGGGTCTCCCTGTAACCCCAGCTGTCCTGGAACTCACTCTGTAGACCAGGCTGGTCTTGAACTCACAGAGATCCGTCTGCCTTTGCCTTCCAAGTCCTGGGATCATAGGCATGCGCCCCCATGCCTGGCTCAGCACCTTTAATTTTGAGGTCTTGCTATGTAGTAGAGGCTGATCTTAAACTTCCTGCCTCCCTGCCTTATTCTCCTGAGTGCTAAGGTTTTAGTCATGCACCACTAACCCCAGGACCTTGTGCCTGCTATGCAAGCACTTTACCACATCCCCAGTGCTGAGGATCAGAATTCAAAGTTGTTGGATTTGTTTCCTTAATGCTGGACAGCTGAATTCCTATTTATTTATTTATTTATTTATTTATTTATTTATTTATTTGGGTGCACATGTGCCATGGTGCACATGTGGAAGTCAGAGGCCAACTTGTGGAATTGGTTCTCTCTTTCCACTATGTGTGGCCTGGGGATTGACTTGTCGTCATCAGGCTTAGCAGCAAGTACTTTTACCCTCTGAAGCCATCTCTTTGGCCCAGGATTCCTTTAAAAAAATATTTATATTGGCTGGGTGTGGTGGCGCACGCCTTTAATCCTAGCACTTGGGAGGCAGAGGCAGGCGGATCTTTGTGAGTTCAAGGCCAGCCTGGTCTACAGAGAGAGTTCCAGGACAGCTGGGGCTACAGGGAGACCCTGTCTCGAAAAGACCAAAAAACAAAAAATTTATATTATGTGACGGTGTGTGTGGATGGGTTTTGGCATGCATGTGTTGTGGTGGACAACTTTTAGGAGTCCAGTCCTCTTCTTTCACTGTGAGTTCCAGGAATTGAACTCAGATCATTGGGTTTGGGAGGCAAGTGCCTTTACCCACTGAGCCATCTTACTGGCTGCCCTGAATCTACTCTGACTTTTTTTTTTTCCAAAGGTCTTGATTCTATTTCCTCAAAAAAAATTTTTTTTTGAGATAGGGTCTCCCTGTAGCCCCAGCTGTCCTGGAACTTACTCTGTAGACCAGGCTGGCCTTGAACTCACAGAAATCTGCCTGCCTCTGCCTCCCTAGTGCTGTATTTCCTCAATTTTTTATTAATTAGCCTTTTATTTTATTTTTTATTTTTTTGTGTTGGGCATGGAACACAGAGCCACATCTATAGTTCTTTCTCCTTATTTATTTCAGTTTGTGAGACAGGACTGAAACCCAGAGCAATCTTCTTGCTTTAGGCTTTCTCTACCCCTAGTGTTGAGATTTCAGGCCTGGGGTGTCACACTCATTGTCCCCTCATTCTTTTTTATTTGTTATTATTTTTCTTCATGTATATGAGTGCACTGTCTGCATGTAGGTTGGTGCACCTGTGTTGTGCAATGCCTCGGAGGTCAGAAGAGGGCATCGGATTCCCCTGGAACTGGAGTTAAAGACAGTTCTAGCCAGGCGTGGTGGCGTGCGCCTTTAATCCTAGCACTCGGGAGGCAGAGGCAGGCGGATCTTTGTGAGTTCAAGGCCAGCCTGGTCTACACAATGAGTTCCAGGACAGTTGGAGCTACAGGAAGACCCTGTCTCAAAAAGACCAAAAAAAAAAAAAAAAAAAAGACAGCTCTTAGCTGCCATGTGGATGCTGGGAATCGAACCCGAGTCCTCTGTAAGAGCAGTCGGCGCTCTTAGCTGCTGAGCCATCTCTCCAGCCCCTGTCCCCTCATTTTGAAGACGGCGGAGACTGTTGGCTCTGTCCATACCTGAGTCTGCTTCATTATGTATCTGCATTTTGTTCTCCCAGCAGATCCTCTTCCCTTTCCTTCCCTTTTGGCTTTGTATTTTGCTAATAGGTGTAGTAATTTCCTGAGACTTTGGCAGAGTGGAGGCCACAGACAAGGATGTAGTTGCCTCTCTGCTGTGCTTTACTAAAGGTAAAAATCAAGAATCTCCCGTGAGAAACAGTCTTCGGTAACTTTGGGTCTGAGCTGTTTTTGGAACTGTCTTACAAGGAGGTCAAGTGAGGCCACAGTCTCTCCACTCACCTCCCCATCTTACATTCTTTCTTACTGTATTTTATTTTGATTATGTGTATTTTTGTGTATATGTGGGTATTCACATGTGGGTACTTGGGCCCAAAGAAGCCAGATAGTGGAATCTCCTGGAGCTGGAGTTAAAGGTGGTTGTGAGCCACCTGGTAATGGGTACTTGGAACTGAACTTGGGTACTCTGCAAGAGCAGTATGTACTCTTTATTTTTTTTTATGCGTATGAATGTACTGTCTGCATGTAGGTTTGTGCACCCGTGTCGTGCAATGCCGCGGAGAAGAGGGTGTCGGATTCCCCTGGAAATGGAGTTAAAGACTGTTCTTAGCTGCCACGCGGGTGCTGGGAATTGAACCTGGGTCCTCTGCAAGAGCAGTTGGTGCTCTTAACTACTAGGCCATCTCTTGAGCCCTGAGCAGTATGTACTCTTACCCACTGAGCCATCTCCCTATTCTTTTTTTTTTTTTTTTTTTTTTTGGTCTTTTCGAGATGGGTTTTCCTGTAGCCCCAGCTGTCCTGGAACTCACTCTGTAGACCAGGCTGGCCTTGAACTCACAAAGATCTGCCTGCCTCTGCCTCCCAAGTGCTAGGATTAAAGGCGCTTCTCATTCTTTCTTTACTGGGTCTCATGTTGCCCAGGCTTGAACTTCTGATTCTGATCTGCCTCTACTTCTTGACTGCTGGATCACAGGTGTGCACCATCATGCTGGTGTTATGCAGTGCTGGGGTGGAATCCAGGGCTCCCTGCACTCCAGGCAAACATTCTTCCAACTGTGTCCCAAACCAGCCCTTCTCCCTCTTTCTTGCTATGAATCTGTTCTTGGTTCATTTTTTCATTTTTCTTTTCTAGGCTCCTGAAAAATCCACAGATATTTCAAAAAAAGAAATCTGTAGCCTGAAGTTTATGGTGCATTTTTAATCAATAAAGGAGGAGGAAGAGAATAGCACTGTCACCCAGGAACCCTGCACCTGAGAAGCGTGAGTCCTGACTCCGTGCGTTGGGTTTGATGATGTGGCTTGCCGGTAGAGCACATTCCTAGCCTAGCATGCAGAGTGCAGTGCTCCATCCCTGTCACTGCATAAACCAGGCCAGTGCTCTTCTCCTGTCATCCCCACACTCTGAAGGTGGAGGAAGGAGGGTCAAGGTCATCCTCAGCTACCTAGCAAGTTCAAGGTCAGGCTGGGATACAGGAGACCCTGTCTTCAAAAACAAAAAAGAGGAAAAAATAACAGCAGCATCTATGGTAACCTGTGATGTATGCATTCCACACCTCTGGTACCCAGAAGTGTTTTAGTGTTTTTTCCACTTTTTTTTGAAGTAAGGTCTCACTTCGTGGCCCAGGGTGGCTTGTAATTCATGGCAATCCTCCTGCCTTAGCCTCTCCTTAGTCTTACCATGCCTAGCCTGGATAGTTTTTGTTTCATGTCTGTTTACTAAGTATTATTACTTCCATAGTACACACAGAAGTCAGAGGACAATGTTCAGGAATAGGTTCTCTCCCTTTACCATGTAGATTCCAGGGATCAAACTCAGGTTGTCAGGCTTAGTAGCAAGGGCCTTTATCCACTAAGCCATCTTGCCTGCCCAGAATAGCTATTTTTTTTAATTTATTTATTTCACTTATTATTTTAAGTGTATGAGTTAGTGTTTTGCCTGAAAATATGTAAGTGCACTAGGTGTGTGCACTTGCAGAGGCCAGAAGAATGTGTAGGATCCCCTGGAACTGGAGTTATAGACAGTTCTTTATTTTTTATTTTATATATTTGAGTGTACTGTATGCATGTAGTTGGCGCACCCATGTCGTGCAATGCCGCGGAGGTCAGAAGAGGGCATTGGAATCCCCTGGAACTGGAGTTAAAGACGGTTCTTAGCCACCATGTGGGTGCTGGGACTCAAATCAGGGTCCTCTGCAAGAGCAGTCTGAGCCATCTCTCCAGCCCAGACAGTTCTTAGCTGCCATGTGGGTGCTGAGAATTGAACCTGGGTCCTCTGGAAGAATAGGAAGTGTTCTTAACTGCTGAGCCATCTCTTTAGCCCTGGAATAGCTGCTTTTTTTTTTTTTTTTTTTTTTTTTTTTTATTCCCCTCTCTCAACATTT